>JACEFZ010027071.1:0-7500 GCA_014155875.1 Cepaea nemoralis | reverse complement strand
ATTATCAAACGAAATTCGTACTCAAATTATAATTTTCCAAACAGACCGCTTTCAAAACTAAATGGTTCGTTTGTAAAATTAGAGTAACCATATTTGTCTCTGAAGTCACGACTTGCGAAATGGATCTCCAGTAACTCGATCATCGTTGTATTTTTTTTAAAATTCGTCGGTGAATACTGCGTATCCTTCCTGCTGTTTACTGTTGACATTATAACCTAACAAGTAAAGTAAACGACCTTGTGAGTCTGTTGTGCATATGGTACTAGCCCGCCATTTTTATAGACCAGATAAGTATTATGGTCAATGTCATATTGTCAACCCCTACTTCCCATGACATTTCGTAGTATTTTTTTAGTCAATGAATGAATCATCAGAAAACGAGAAGTAGAGTTATTCTATCCTTTTTAGGTTGTGTTGAGTTGGGAGCACTTGAAAATGTAAAAATTCGTCGCGCTGCGAATTGAAAGCCATGACCACCAAACTTGCAGGCAAACGTAATACCACTGCGATACCACGGCACATATACAAAGTAACCTCATCAACATATTAGATGGAACATCACAGCCAGCACAACCACTGGAAGATAAAATAGCCATCAAAAACTATCCCGCGGTTTGAACAATTTAAAAGATGGTCATACCATTCTGTTAAGGGTAAAGAAAATGATGGGCAATAAATAACGTTCTGAACGCTGACGTATGTTTGGTGGGGATGGGGAGTGAACTAAACATAGGTCTCGCCTGCAGGATAACAAATCCCAGCCTGTAGATACCGACGATCAGTACGCGACATTACAGAGCAACACTGTCAATACAAACACAGCTATTCTAGGAACCAAACCAAGGAAAGTGTCTGAGTATGACAGAAAGCATAAAGAGATGATTGTACCAATGACACGTTGGATTTCCAGGTCAGGACACATGAGTATATAATACTGACCGGTTAGCTGGAAAAAGTCATTACAAATTAAGGTCAACTTTATCATCGTGTGTCATGTCATACAGCGTAGGTTTTCATGCATTGTCACATAGCTCGGTCCTTTATGTTTAGGATTAATCCTAATATATCCCATCATACCCCTCCATGATACTGTCTCAGTCCATCCATCATCCCTTCTCTAGGTCTGAGTGCACAGTTCTGGCCCTCAACAACTTCAGTGAAAGACAAGCTGTATGGAGATCTCAGCGATCTCAAAACAACTTCTAACTTCAGTGAAAAACAAGCTGTATGGAGATCTCGGCGATCTCAAAACAACTTCCAACTTCAGTAAAAGTCAAGCTGTATGGAGATCTCAGGCGATCTCAAAACAACTTCCAACTTCAATGACTGACAGGCTGTATGGAGATCTCAGCGATCTCAAAACAACTTCCGGGACGCAGAGGTGTTTCCAAGGCACCAGGGCCAGGTTCTCTACTGGCCAAGGTCTACTAACACGTCCTAGTCGTGCGTCCTGGGCAACAGGTCCCTCCGGGGTCCTGGCTAACGTAGTAGGATCGCTGATTCTTCCGAAGTCGCAGAGTATCTGCCTGCACGGCGAGGAACCACCAGTCTGCACACTAATAAGTCAGACATGGGACATCGGATACTCATGCACACCTCAGTCTGGTATGACATAACACTGATGTTGGACAACTGGATGTCTTAATCCGACATACAGGACTTCACGCTGGAGTTCACAGCCAGCGAACGCAAGCAAGCAAGCAAAACAACTTCCAACTTCAGTGAAAGACAAGCTGTATGGAGATCTCAGTGATCTCAAAACAACTTCCAACTTCAGTAAAAGACAAGCTGTATGGAGATCTCAGTGATCTCAAAACAACTTCCAACTTCAGTAAAAGACAAGCTGTATGGAGATCTCACTGACCTCAAAACAACTTCCAACTTCAATGAAAAACAAGCTGTATGGAGATCTCAGCGATCTCAAAACAACATTCAACTTCAGTTTCAAAACTGAACAGAAGTTTGGGAAAGAACGCAAAAAAAAAAAAAAAAAAATGAGAAGGGTACATGCACGTCATATCGTGGATCATTGTCACAAGTTTCATCTTTGTAACATTTAAAACAAAGGCTCTTACAATCTGTAGGCACCGATTTCCTACATGAGGTCTTTTTCGGTTGTGGCATACTTTATATTTTACCCTCTCTTACTTTTTACAATTCATTTTCCTTTTATTTGAATGTGTATTGTTTATTTCACTCATTGTAATTAGGTTCCCTTTATGGGTAGGCGGGCTCTCTGTGGCGAAGTAGATAGCAAACTGCGTTGATAATGTCATGACAGTCGGACGCGGGTTCGATGCCTGAGCTCGTCGCTTTCCAAAGTGAGAGAATAACCGGCCACCTGTACCCCATTGCTCTCAAGCCTACATGATGTGATGACCGTATCATATCACAGGCCCATACCCATAGCAGCAAAGTGCTTCGGGACAGTGTATAGTGTGTTGTGTATTTTTAATGATTATGGGGTTTTTGAAAACATTGCCGTTCCAGGTACAGTATTCACCCTCTGTGGAGTTCATGCAACATAAAGGTAAATAGAAAACTTGGAAATGCAATATTTACAAAAACCCTTTTTTTTTTTTTTAGCATATCCTCTACAGGACTTAGCTGTCAACACCAGCATCTTTCAGATGTATGTTGATCTCTTGGCAAGATTATGCTCAGTAGTTTGCCATTGCTTTCTGAGCGGCCGGCTCAGTATCCCGCAAGTCACGAGCGGGGGTCGAACCAACTCAGCTCTCGCTCCGCTACGAGACTCTGCGTGATAAACGGGATTACAGAGAGAAAGTGTTGTAACCCCACAGCCAGAGAGACCGGCACAAAAACCCTAGTCATTAAAAATACACGCTGTATTATTATATTGGTTGCAGAGTACAAGCGCATTCATTCGAATGTAATTGGGATACAAGGGTAGACAACTCATTTGCAGTAAGAATATCATCCTCATCATGAACAACAACGACAAGAGAGTTAAATAAGTTGTGCAAATATGTTGTCTGCGACATAACTGTACAGCGTTTGTCTAAGAATATGCTGGCACCTTGCCGTGTTGACAGACACTTAGTTTGTTACGTTGTGTTTAAAAAAATAAAGCATAACTACAACCCATGGCGGTAGTTCCGAGACCAGTTAAGACAAGGGGTCAAGTTTTACCTCTCCATGGCATAAAGCATGGGCTGAATTGTAGAGACCAAGTTTAACCCAAAGCAGCACGGATCCCTCTCTCGGCCTGACTAGTTTAATCGAGAGAAAAGGTAACACCAATACATCTGGAACAAGACAAGCTGCCGAAGCTGCCCGATCAGCAAAGCAATGCTTTTAAGTGTCGATGTGTCGGAGCTTCGATCTTAGACCAAAGCTTAGGGCCTGGTCTGCCCGGCCATGATATGTAGTCTTTAGTTTGCATTTCCTCGCACCAGGATAATGTTTTTACTCTTCCAGTTGCGCTTCTCCGCCCGAAGCCGTTGGCACAATGTGTGGTGTCGGGTTTGGTGACCGCAGCCCAACATTATGACCTAACAGAAAGCAGGTAGTACCGTCTACGACCATCATCATCAAGTGCCATGGCAGCTGGCGTAGGCATTTATGTCTCTCCACATATACCTGTCTTTGGTGTTATGGATCAATTCTTCTGTTGTTGTTCCTCTAAGCGACCTTCTCAATCCATTCAGCATCATTTCTCTTGGTCAGTCTCTGTCTCTCTTCAACTCCATCTTTCCAGTCGTCACGATGTTCTATAATGCCTCTCTTTTCATAACATGACCAAAGAAATATGTTTGTCTCTTTCTTAATGTTGTAAATAATGTTCTAATTTCATTGGCCTCTTTCGGGCATTCGTCGTTAATTACTTCCGGCAGTCCAAGAAATTCGCAACATTCATCTTAGGAACCACATTTCTGTTGCTTCCAAATTCTTCCCAGTTTGTTTATTTACGTTCCAAGATTGACTGCCATACAGCAAAACAGGTTCTATATAGCACTTCAGCACACTCTTTCTTACATTCATTGATAGCGACTGATTGCATAAGATACTTTAGTTATACGGTAACTCAGTCATATCTGACGACTACTAAGACCTGACAAAAATACAACATAGCATATATAGAAAATATATTTCAAGACAACGAAAAAGAAGACAAACCTGTGTATCTATTTCTTTGTATAAACAGGGGCGATAGATATCTAATACCATTCACCGCAGGCTACCACTATTGTCTTAAGTCAGTATATACTTTTTAGCTACATACTTCGCATTGTAGCTTCCTAAATCATGCCAGCGGGAAGCCCACGCGCAAAACCCCGCACGTAACGACAGTATTAATAGCAAACTTCTGGTTGGCTAATCTTGGGAAAGTCCCCTTATTTTTATTGGATGCTTTTTTGGGAACAAGGTGATAATGATGTTTTGGTAATCTAGGGCTGCGATGACTGCACTCCACACGCAACGTTAAGATTGTCACACATCGACAGAACTTGGCGCTGATGTACGCCAATCCCCTGTGTTGTCAAAAATAAGGAATTGTGTTCAGACTTTCAGTGTGTTGTGGTGGTTGGTTTCACATTATTTTATAAAGCAATTTAAAATGTAAAGCTACGTGCATAGCGTCCTATTTCCTTGATCTAGTAAGTAAGTGCTATGTTAATTTTAACTGCTCGGATTATGAAGTTAGAATTCGTTAGTTAATTCTATGTTCGATTCTGGAAACTCACCTGAAACTTCAAAGAGAGCCGGGGGAAATTCAAGAAGATGATGGGCACCTATGAACTTACCTCTGTTTAAATGTGTATTCGAAGCAAAGTATGTGAGATAATTCATACGTTATTGAATGAATCGATGGATGTCTTCGTGTAGTCTGTGAAAAATATATTCCAGGATTAAATCTGAGCACATTGCAAGAACAATTGCCTACAGTGAAATAATAATGAGTCAGGTGAGTAAAATAAACACGCTCGCTCACACACACACACACGCACACACACACATACACATACGTAGAGCCGCGGTAGTTGCACACTTGCTTGCCATCGTGGTGGACATGTGTTCTAACCCCCTAGAGTCTAGAATCGGGGCGGGGATTCTTTTGTTTTAAATGACCTGGTCTCCGATGTCTACCTGGTCTCAAACCGGGTGCCAGGAAATGTTCTGGGAAGTAAATCACATCAGCCACCCAGTGCGGGTCGGTCAGAACTTAGATATGCCAGGATGGCTGGGGATAGGGACCCGTCACTTGTATGTGTGTCTATCTGCTCGTGTCTCTGCCTGACAGTATGTGTGTGTGTGTTTGGGGGGTGGGGGTGGGGGGTGGGGGGTGGATATATCAATCATTCTGTGTGTATACTCTCACAACGTCCTACAGATGCTGATTGTCTTGTCCTTCTCCTACTTCTTCTTTCGTTCGCTTGAAATGTGTCTGTAACTGTAATGTTGTCTCTTATAAGAATTTAACTGTCTTTGTTTATTGTCGTGACCTTTTTTTAAAAAAAAAAACAACTTTTTACTGTCTTGTCCTTACTGTGGATACCATTCTGCAATCTTGAATTTGTCTTCTGTAACAGTTGGATATTGGTGACGGATTAACATTGGGAGGTGGAAAAATGTCTCATCCTTCTATAGACATAACCCATGATGAGGTCAAGAGATTCGTAAGTAGCAATTACACAACGAAGTGGGATTCAGAGCACCCAAGCCACTAGAAAGATGATGCATACTACAAGCCCCACCTAAGAAAACAAGTAACAATATTCAGACTCTCCACAGGACACAACAGGCCGCAATACCACACATTTAATAAACTAAAGATACGGGATAATGATGAATGTAACTGGGGGACTGGTAAAATGACAGTTAAATATTTGTCGCAGGAGTGTCCAAAATATGCAAACCAGAGAAAAGTATGTGGTTTACACCTAATCATTTTAAAGACCAACTTTACATTCACATTGATGTTTGAAGGTGGAAGAAGAAGAAGAAGAAGAAGAAGAAGAAGAAGAAGAGAAGAGAAGAAGAAGAAGAAGAAAAAAAAGACGAGAATGAGCACACAGCACCTTTATATACAAGATCGCGGCTGTAGCTTTCCCCAATGTCTGTGATTGAAATCACCACAACACATATAACTTATATAACACTTATATTATCATATAATGTTAGACGGGCCTGCGTGCCCAATTCTTAACCCTTTCAAAATAAAGTTTTGTTGTTGTTGTTGTTGTTGTTGTTGTTGTTGTTATATAATGAACAGTGAGAGATGTGAAGACTACTAAAGACAGAGATGGGTACTATTGGGAGAACATGGGTTGAGCTACTGGAGATAGCAAAAGATAGGACATCTTGGCGTGAGTTAATTGAGGGCGTTGCCCAAATGGGGAAATAACAGGTAATCATCTTCATCATCCAGTGCCTTGCCGGCTGGCATGGGAGATCATGCCCCTCCACAAACTACGATCTCGAACGTCATGGATCAATGTGTGTGTTGACTCCCTTCAGTGCCATGACACAAGACTGTCAAGAATATTATCACGTTGTCTTCCTCTATCTCTCTTTCCGCAATTCTTTCCGGTTGTTACAACATGTTCCAGTTTTTGTATTCTCATAACAGACCCCCCCCCCCCCCCCCCACACACACCACACACACACACCACACACACACACACACACACACACACACACACACACACACACACACACACACAAAACGACTGCCTCTTGATTGCTCGTCCTGATTGCTCATTTTTGGCTGTCCAATTAATTTTCAGCATGCTTCTATAATACCACATCTCCAAGGCTTCCAGGGATGATTTTCGCCTGTTTACCAATTGTCCTGGATTCGCAGCTGTATGTTAAAACTGGTTCTATGTAACATACAATAACTCTTTTTCTAACGTTCAAGGACAGTCACTTAATGCACAAAACGTACGAGGCAAATATCAGTGTAGAATACCCCTGCATTGGCTTGTATCACTTCTATACATAACAGCTCACAGACAACTACAGGTATTCACTGCCATGTTTTTAAATATGCTTCCTGTGTGATTCTACATTCTCTTGAATGAAAGCATTTTGCATACTTGCCGAGTTAGCGTTTTTTATCTGGCATTTGTTTACAAGTTCACACCCACCCTTTTCTGTTTGTACTTTTATGCATTATTGAGAACAAGGCTGGAGTGTGTTCTTATGTGGACGTGAATGCATGCGTGCGGTTTCATCTGGCATTTTCCTCCCATCTTACGTTTGTATAAATATACAAGATTCTCTCCCGTATCCCGGAGTTATGTATTGCAGAAATAAAACTTCTGCGTTATCTCTCCCAGCCCGTCAGGCTGGCGTTCTGAAAATAAGTCAGATAACGGACGTTAAAATTGTGTGCTAGTACTGAGAAAACCTGGCTTGTCTGAGAACAGGCACAGAAGGCCTTCTTGCGAATAAGCAGTGTTCTGTAGCGACCACCCTGTGTAACCTGAGATGTTCGGCTTGCTCGACATGGTTTTCTCCATCGCCGAGGTT
>JACEFZ010027070.1:0-233326 GCA_014155875.1 Cepaea nemoralis | reverse complement strand
TTACCCCGATTACCTTTTTTTTAAATTCCCCCACCCCCGGCAAAAAAACCGAAAAATGTCCTGCCAGGTCCAGTGATCTGCTCACTGGTGATTCTCACTGTGTAGGCGTTGAACAGTACCGGAGATAATGGCGATCCCTGTGGTAGGCCAGGATATATTGTTGTTGGTTCCGAAGTCCAACTGCCACATCTAAAAACTACTTTCCGTTGGTAGAGGGCTGCAGCGATCCAACTAAGGAGGAATGGACTTACGTTTAGTTCAAGAAGCTGAAACATTAAAAAATCCAGTGGTACTCTGTTGTATGCGTCCTCAAGATCAATCGCTGCAGCAACGGTTTCAGTGCCTGCGTGGAAACCTTCATAGACATCCTGGGCAAAGACTGCTGCATTGGTCCAGGTTTCTCTTTTGGACGGTACCCACCCAGGGTAGGTGGGAAAACACCTTGCCTCTCTAGTTGGCTTGATATTTTCCTGGCAATTACCTTCTCCAGCAGCTTGCCTATTGTATTCTGCATGGTTATAATTCGATATCCCTGAATTTTTTTGTGGTCTTTGTCAGGCTTCGGCAAGGGAATCAGATAGCTGTGTAACCATTCCTCCTTGATGCTAGCACTCCCTATACTGTTGTTGTACATGTCTGCTAATTTCTCTAGCTCATTGTCGGTACACCTATTTATGTCGTCGTATCTTATGCCATCAGGACCTGGAGCACTGTTTTTTGATCGTCGAAGCACAGCCTTGATTTCTTTCACTGTCACTGTGTCTTCCTCCGAAGTGTTCTGGGCCTTGCATCTGTCTGAGGTGACCTCCTTGGCCAGATTTCGGCCTCCCATGTCTGTCTGGTTGCCCTGCTCAAGGTAGCGTTCAAAGAGGGCTTTGCCCTTGTCCTCGTCAGTCCTCTGCCAGGTGAGGTCAGCACCTTGGAAGTCTGAAATGCTCTTATTCTTGACTACACCACTCATGCTTTTATGTAGTCGCCAGAACAATTTCAGTGACTTGTCTGTGCTTACTCTTTGACACACCTCTGCCCATTTTTCGCTTTTAACCACCTTGACCAGTTTTTGAAATAGCTTACTTTTGTGTGCATCTCTCTTTCTAAGTGCAAGCTGGGACTAGGATGACCAGCTCTGTTCTTCTTGGCATTTTGCCATCTCCTTACAGCACTACGCTTATCCACCCAAGCCTTCTCCACCTCGAAACTCCACCACGGTGGCTGCTCCCAGCTTTTTTTCCTGCCCTGGAACGTTCTGCGCTTGTCACGTCTTATTTTACTCACCACATCTTGCCCTGTACTGTCATACTGGAACGTCCTTTACCTTTAGCTTGTGCTGCCTGGTTCTGCCTTTCTCCACCAATATGCTGCACGGGTGGTGGTCGCTGCCATGGTGTCCTAGGACACCCCATCTACACACTGTAGTGAGTGAAGGTGAAACTAGCGCCAGATCAATAGCACTGTCCTCATCGCCTGGAACGGCTTGCTGTCTGGTGACACAGCCACTGTTAATACAAACCAGGTCGATGGTTTCCAGTGCAGGTCTCGAGCTCCTCCCCTTGTGTATTGGAGGAGTGTTTCCCCATGCTCTGCCCTTAGCGTTGAAGTCACCACAGAAAATAACATTTCTCTCTTGGCCCAATATGCCACTTAAACACTGCCACTTCTGGGTGTCCATACTCGCATTGCGGGCGTAAACATTAACCAACACGATGATATACTGGAATGAACTCTCAACGCCTGTATTTGTATATCGTCAACTGTCCCAACTGGACATGTCTAGCTCTGACGCCACCATGCTGTCCCGAACGAGAATCGCCGTTCCCAGATGTCGTCTGTTGTAGAAACATTTGAAGCCGGCAATTCGGAGTAGCTGATCGCCCAGTCTCGTCTCCTGGAGTGCTACAATGTCGTTCCTGTAAACTAGGTTTCTAAAATAGCGCCCCGTTGTTTTACACTGGCACAGTTCCAATATAGAAAATACGGATGTTCCTGAGTCCTAGACGGTGACACTTGAGTCTAAAACGCCTCAAACCTCCGCGCTTACCTTGTTTCTTTGTCCCTGCGCGGCTACCACGCCGCTTCGGTATGTTACTGCTGCCCATCGGAAAACACACGTTGTTCCGCCATGTTGAAAAAACGTAAACACAGACTGATTTGAACCACACACGCTGCTGAAAATTCACTCAAGGATGGCTTCGCTCGATGCACGAACTCCGTAGCACCCGCGCAGATCTTGAGTAGAAACTCCTGGTTTTACATCCTGGCACACCAATTACACCAGTTGATCTGCCAGTTGTTGAAGATGCGGGCACTTAGACGAAAGGACAAGTTGTCGCAACCTTCTCATTTACACTGGAACTTAAGTGGCAGAAGTTGTGTTGTGTGCAAGTTGCTTCGTTGGTGTTGAAGATGTTCTTGGTTGAAAAGGTACACATGTGAAACCTTGTGGTTTGCTGGAGAAGTTACTCACAAAGATAGTAAACTTGCATATGAAAGCACATGGTCACATCATCATCATCATCATCATCATCATCATCATCATCATCATCATCATCATCATCATCATCATCATCATCATCATCATCATCATCATCATCATCATCATCATCGTCATCAAGTGTCCTGCCAGCTGGCATAGGCGTTCTTGGCTCTCCACAGATCTCGATGAGACGCAGAGGTGTTTCCAAGGCACCAGGGCCGGGTTATATACTGGCCAAGACCTATTGATGCGTCCTCGTCGAGCGTCCTGGGCAACAGGTCCCTTCGGGGTCCTGGCTAAAGTCAGTAGGATCGCCGATTCCTTCGAAGTCGGAGAGTGTCTGCCTGTACGGCGAGGAACCACTAGTCTGCACACCAATAAGCCAGACATGGGACAACGGATACTCACGCAAACCTCAGGTCCGGTATGACATAACACTGATGTTGGACAACAGGATGCCTTCCCAATGGAAAATATCGCAAGTTTGTATGTGGCACGAGCTTCTCTTTGAAAATCATATTAGTGTCAATGACGATCCGCACGACGAACGACCGCCTATTTTAATAAACCATTTTAAGAAATATTCAGCGTGTTCGGGATGTTTGTATTCAAGGAAGACTTAGTGTAGTGAAAAAAGCCTTAGAAGTTGGAATATCATTGATTATGTTTTGTTCCTTCCCTTCACATCGGCACACAAGAATCATCATCATCAAGTACCCTGCCAGCTGGCAAAGACGTTCATGACTCTCCAAAGAGCTAGGTCTTTGGTGTTCTGGATCAACTCTGCGGATGATGTTCCTTCATACCACCGTCTAAGTCCACCCAGCATATTCTCTCTTGGCTCGCCCTGCCTCTCTTCCCCTTGATCTTCCCAGTCGCCACGATGTTCCCCAGTGCCCTTCTTCTTTTCAATCATAACCACAGAAAGCTGTTTGTCTCATTCTTACTGTTGAATATACTGTTCTAGTTTCACTGGCCACTTTTAGGTAGTAATTGTTAGTTACTCTGGCAGCCCAAAAAATTTGTAACTTTCACAAGGATACCAGTGTAGTATCTTCACTGTGGATTTGATGTGGAATGCTTTGTCTGACCCTGATGATTTAGTGGTGAACTGCAACTTAGCAAAATGGCGGCCGACCTGTTGCTGAACAAGATGGTTTTCCTCATGCAGTAATGTGTTTTCAACTGCTGACTTTCTAGTGACTGCCGCTTCCAACGAAGATGAACTGCAATTTTAAAGGCGGTCTGTTGTGTTGGCATTCTGGCAGCAGCCTTATACATATATGCCTGTGCCTACTGTTGGTTTGTCGGGACTACTGATCCGTTCCATTTTTTCATATGGGACATAGAGGAGAATTTAGTATGATATTCACTGACACAAGACCAGACAGAGCATTATGGGGTAACTCTTTGTCGTGAAGTTGGAACCGCGACTAACTAACGACGAAGGACTATCCTTACTACGACAGTGCAGCTAATTTAGGTTAATGGACTGTATTAATGTTTCCAATATCTGCTTGAATTGGTAAAAGTGTGTAGTTTCCGATTCCAGTTATGTTAAGGAAAGTTAGTGCAAATGATTATAGTGTTACTGTTAACTAAAAAATACCTGTCATTTACTGCTAATATAGTATTTTCGGTGTATGGCAGGGAGGTATTTGAGCCTGTGGAATTAAGGCCGCTTGGCTAGTGTAGTCGCCGCGAAATGTGCAGGTTAGGAATTTCTTTTTTCCCCCGACAAACCCCCCCCCCCCCCCCCCCCCCCCCTTACCGAGGATTCGAACCTGGGTCTCCCGAAGGCGAATCCGGCGTTCTAGCCACTCGGCCAGCTATAGTGTTACTGATCTTATAAAAACAGTCATTCCGGGAGCTGTGTGAGTCAACCTGGTGTATCACGAAAGCCATGTTACAACCCTCTACATATGTACAAAACAACCAACTAGCCAAGTAAGCAAGCAGCCATCCATCCAACCAATCATCCAAGTAAGCAAGCAATCATTCACTGAACCAAACAACCATTCAGGCAAGAAATCAACCATGCAACCATTCAGCCAATCAACCAACCAGCCAGCAAAACAAGCAAGAAAGCAAGCAACCGTCCAAACAACAAATCAGTAAATCAACCAGCCAGCCAAGCAAGCGGCCAACCAATCAGTAAATTAATCCACCAGCCTACCAACCAGCCAAAAAAGCAACCATCCAAACAACCGATCAATCAACCAACCAACCAGCCAACTAATCAAGAAAGCAAGCAACCATCCAAACAACTAATCAATCAAACAATCAACCAACTAGCAAACCAAGCAAAAAAAAAGCAACCAACCGTCCAAACAACCACTAAGTAAATCAACAAATCAGCCAAGCAAGCAAGCAGCCAACCAACCACCCAAACAACCAACCAACCAACCAACCAACCAACCAACCAACCAACCAACCAACCAACCATTATACCTTATCCTCCCGTCCTTTTTCTAAAAGATACTACTACAAAGCACACAGAAAGCTTTGGCTACGGGTTCCAAACTAATCAGAATGTCTGGGCCACACATTCTAATCGAAACAAAACCTACTCGTACTTCCTGTTGCCAGAGCTTCTTGTAAACGCTGAAAAAAAAAAATAAAATAAATAAAACCGCAGCGGAGAGAACCACAAACAGACGACACGTTGAAATTCGAACCTTTGGGCCCAAGTTTTTATGCACGAAATACAATTTTAAAATAAGGTAAGAAATGCTGAACAAAAATATCGAAAATTTATCTGAGATTCAAAGATGGCGCGGAAACACAACTAAGCACAGGCACTACTGGGATATTGTTGATTGGTGAGTGTAAGAAAGTGCAAGAGTGTTCGAAGTGCTCATGTATACAGATGGATCTGTTGTAAAGCAGCAGAGAAGTGCGTGGGCATTTACAACCCGTTCAGCGGGCCGAACCGTTCAAGAATCCAGTGGTGCCCACTCTATGACCACGAGCAGCATGACGATGGAGGTGATGGCAGTTACACAGGTCTTCATATGGCTGGAATCACAGCATTATACCAACGTGTGTGTGATTCGATGAGCATGATTCAGAAGATCGAAGCTGGATCTGTACGTAGACAGTGGACTGAGTCGCTGCGGAAGTCTGTTGTTCGTAAAGTCACCTTCATCTTCGTCCTGGGACATGCGGGAGTCGAGGGAAATGAACGAGCTGATAAACTGGCTTGCTCTGCACCCCCTGTAGATGGCCAGCCCATGGATCGTGCCGATGTTATTAACGTCCTCAAAGATATGGCGAGAACAGAGGACTTTGACGTCAGTGATTCCACATCGCTGTCCAGGATGAAAGACCTGGGAGTAAGAATCGGCACAGCCAGACGCGAGAGGTACATTCGGGAAAACAAAGCGCCTCGTCAACCAACACAGAACTGGCACTATTAGCCACCGGACGCTGATGCATATGCTGGGAGGAGGATCTGAGCACCTATGGACATGTCCGGAGTGCAATGAAGATACCCCAACTGATAACTGATAACTGTTGATTGGTGAACACATTTGTTGTTGTTGTAATTGTTGTTGTTGTTGTTATTGTTGTTGTTAATCTTCTTCTTTTTCTTGCTTCATCATACTTCCTCCTCCACCTCCTACGTTTATTCCTCCTCCATAATCTTCTTCCTGTTCCTTCCTTCCTGGTTTATCCTTAATATTCCGTCCTGATTTCCTTCGTGTTCCTTCCTTCGTGTTACTTCCTTCCTGTTCCTTACTTCGTGTTTAATCCTTTCCGATCCTTATTTACACTCCTTCCTTCCTGTTCCTTCCTTAATATTTTTTTCCGTCCTGTTCCTTTCTTTATATTCATTTCTTCCTCCCCGTTCTTTCCTTCTTGTTCCATCTTTCCTCTTAAATTTTACCTTTTGCATCCTTCCGCTTCCATCCTTCCTATTTCACCCTTCCTGTTCTTCCACCCCTCCTTCCAACCTGCCGCTTTCCTAACTTACTTCCTCCCTCTCTCTCTCCACATCCCTCTCTCCAGCTCTCCATTCTTCTTCTTTTTCCTGACTTTCACCTCCCCATAGTGTCTAAGTCCTCAGCCAGCTCGCGTCAGGCCCTCCTATATTTAGATTCGGTAGTCAGTATCACCCCGACCTTCACTAGTTGCCCCATAGGACATGCACAGTAGGTTACAGTCTAGCTACTCTTTGCTTCCATTTTGCGTCACGGTAATATAGAAATATCAACATCATCATCATCATGCACCATGCCGATAAGCGTCATGTTTCGGCATCTCACACGATCACCAGAGTCGTGGATCAGCTCTGTGTTCTTGTCTCGACCATTTCATGTGGTAAAGCATCGAACTATTTAATTACCTGCCTTCCCTTTGTTCTTTCCCCCTCAATTTCGCCAGTTGTCACAACGTTCTCCAATGTATACATATCACATGAAGGTAAATAAATCGAGGCCATTGCAAGAGACCGATAAATATATGGAAGATATTGATGTGCACTTATAGAAGGCAAAGAGAATATGGATATATCAAGGGACATATTAGACAAGAATGGGTAGGAAAACTTACGCACTAATGGATTCGTAGAGCCGCTATTGTCATTTAAGTTCTGATGAGCTGGGGTAAGTAAGTAGGTAAGTAGAAAAGTAGTTGGATACATAACTAAGAATGTAGTTAAGAAGATAGGCAGGTGATTTTGTAAGTAGGTAAGTAGGAAGGTAGGCAAAAGGTAGTTAGGTAAGAAGGTAAGCAGGAATGTAACTAAGTAGGTAGCTAAGTAAGAGGGTAGATAGGTAAGTAGATAGCTAGATAAGCAGATATGTAGGCAGAAAAGTAAATAGGTAAGTAGGTAGGTAACTATGTAGACAGTTTGGAAATTAGCTACTAATTACGTAAGTAGGTAAGTAAGTTAGCATACAAGTGTTTAGATAGGTATATTGCAAGGTAGGTTAGTGCATAGGTAGGTAAAGAATGGGATGGGTAAGTAACAAGGTGGTTAAGCAGGAGGGTAGGTAAGTAGGTAGATAAATACGTATATATTTACCAGGGTGGGTAGGTGGTAGGCGGGTAATTAGGTAAACAAGAACGTAGAGTGTTAATAACAAAATAAGATATTTCAGTTTATTTTCTTTATTGTGGCAAAACACAAGTTTCTCCTCCTCGATCTATCTCTCTGTCTGTATGTTTCTCTGTCTCTGTGTCCCTTTCTCTATGTCTCTGTTTTTCTCTCTATCTCTTCCTCTGTCTTTGTGTCTCTCTCTGTCTCTGTGTCTCTCTCTGTATCTGTATCTCTCTGTCTTATCCTCTGTATGTGTGTCTCTGTCTCTCTCTGTCTCTCTCTCTGTACCTGTATCTCTCTGTCTTATCCTCTGTATGTGTGTCTCTGTCTCTCTCTTCATCTCTGCGTCACTCTCTGTCTCTGCATCTCCCTCTGTCTCTCTCTGTCTCTGGGTCTCTTCCCGCTTCTCCTTCTCTCTGGCTCTCCCTCTCTTTGTATCTCCCTGTCTCCTCCTCTCTGTCTGTCTGTCTGTCCGTCCGTCCGTCCGTCGGTCCGTCCGTCCGTCCGTCCGTCCGTCTGTCTGTCTGTCGTTCTCTCTCTATCCCATTCCTATATCGGCCTACCCGTTGAACTCAAAAGAACGGGCTTGTTTAAGAAATCCCATTATGGTCTCATCTCTTGGAAGAGAAACTTTGGCTTCTCTAAGCATTGAAGTATCATCCCCACGGGGGTCCGTGCCACGGAACTCTCGGCTCAGAGTTCTTCATTGCCACAAAAGCAACGACCATTCCCCCGCTGGACATCAAAGACGCCATGTGATCAAATTACAATAATTGCCAAAGTAATTTACGAAGGCGATCTTGTGTGATTAGAGTTAATTAATTTTGCATGATTCAATCGTGGAAATTTCTTGAATAGAAAAAAAAAAATTGCCTCTTAATTTGTAAAGTGTTTATTTTTATTTGAGGGACGTATTGGTGCAGTAGCTTGCATGCTTGCTTTTCGACCAAGTAGTCAAGCATTCGAAACCACACCGAAGGAGGATTTGTATTGTTAAAATCGATCCGAGATCCATTATAGATCGAATCTAAGACGTGAATTGATCAAATTACAATAATTGCCAAAGCAAGTATCCAAGACGATATTTTGTGACTAGAGTTAATTAATTCTGCATAATTTAATCGTGGAAATTTCTTGCATAGAAAAAAGAAAATTGCTCTTTAATTTGTTCATGTCAGCTTTTCTTATTACTAGTGTCCCTCGTCATCAGGCGAAGTCCGACTTCTGAGGTACTTGTAATTTTCGTCCCCAAGCCAAGGACAAGAAGTCAACAGTTTAGCCCAACTGACCAGTGTAGGGGTTAAACCCGATATCTCGGCATCAACACACCGAAGTTTAAGAGCGAAAAAGTCAATTCCCTCCACTTCGAGGGAAAGAGTGACCGCACAATGACCAATTCCTTCTGGGAACAGTGAGCAGAAATACTTTTGGTCACATTCAGGGAATGAATATACGTGTATTCTTATTTACATGTTGCATTTTACTAAACAGAAAACACATTCCAACAAACAAACACACACCATATTAGGACACAGAGGGAAAGTAAGAATAGGTCATCCTTTTGTGCGGAAATGTAGAGATCAAAATAGAACTGCAGATGCAAATATTGTATTAAGACATTAAAGGATCGTTACACTGCGAATGCGCGTTTGAAAAGTACGTGAATTCTGAAATAGTAAAGCTGTTTTCATGAATCGACCACGACCGGATCTTGGCGGTGATTCTCAAACTTTGATGTGCGGTTTTATTTTCGCTCGCTCGCTTTGAACTCAAGCGCTGTCCATACATACTACTTCTAGTAGCACTGGGCTGAAGTTTGCTTGTGGATCAGTTTTCCCAATTACCAGTGTCCCTCGCCATCAGGCGAACCAAATCTGACTTCAAAGGTGCTTGTAATTTACGTCCCCAAGTCAAGGACGAGAAGTCAACATTTTAGTCCAACTGTCCGGTGTAGGGGTTGAACCCCTTACCTCGGCATCAACACAGTGGATCTTTAAAAACGCGCGATCTTATCCATTCCGCTATACTGACCTTCACTGTGCGATTATATTAAACTGGAGATTGAGGATGGATGGCATCATCATCATCATCATCATTATAATCATCATCATCATCATCATCATCATCATCATCATCATCATCATCATCATCACCACCACCACCGCCATCATCATCATTATAATCATCGTCATCATACATCATAATTATCGCCACCACTACCGCCATCATCATCATCATTAACATCATCATTATCATTATTATCATCATTATAATCATCATTATCATCATCTGTGCTGATTTATTTCTCAATGCAGCGGCAGTTTCCGCTCCGAATGGATATATAACATTCGGAAGTCGCGCTTCACCTCATTTACCTTAACCTACACCGCGACCTCCCGGAGATAAAGGTAATAAATGCGCAGACCAGCTGGCAAATATACTGCACCAATACACACGGGAAGAAGCATGGACAGACCGGATATAATGAATGCAGTAGAGACTCGGTTGGAGGATACTGATGAGACTTAGACGTTAGTTCGATGACATGAACTGGGGGTGAAGGCTGATCAAGCACGTCAAGGTCGCCTTCGTGGGATGGCACAAGAGATACCGTGACCAACTCCTTATGGGAACATTCAGCAGAAATACGAGGGGGTTCAAATGAAGACAATGAAAGTATGATAGAAATGAGAATAACCACGCCATTGTCTTGTAACATGTTAGTATTCTTTTTAATGATGTCAAGAGCGTTAAGCATATGACATCGTGGTGCAGACGAACAACGGACGAAATAAGGACAGTTTAAAGATGGCCGGCCCACTTTTTACATGCACCAACGAGGAGCAGCGTTGTTATCCCACTTATTTTACATACAAAATCAGTGAAGGGGTGAAACCTGTAGAAATTCATCCGCGAATGGAGTAAAGTGATACATGCCTGCGAGTCCAGCAAGTCCAGCAAGTGTATGAGTGGAGTAGGAAGTTTCAAAACGGCGTGACTACTGTGGCAGATTGTTCAGTACCGGGTCACGTACGAGTAGTGACCCCCAGAATCGAGTTTTCTACAATAATCCAAGTACTTGTTTCTTTTCGAGAATATATTTACACACACACACGCACGCACGCATGCACGCACGCGCGCGCGCGCACACACACACACACAAACACACACACACAATAGCATTGCAGGTTTTCATCCGAAGTCTCCTCGTACTTTAGGGCTGGCTGCTGCATCGGAAGACGAAGCACGCATGAAATGCCCAGTGTGCTGTGACTTTGTTTGTTGTAACATAACATAACATAACATAACATAACATAACTAGCATAACATAACATACAGCATAACATAACCTAGCATAACATAACATACCATAACATCATAACCCATTAACAGGTAGATATAGCGAAATAAGAATACAAAAGGAAGATGTGTCCTCATAGCTCTGGGAAATTTGATGGAAGGCAACATAATATCTTTGGTCATTAATTATCAACACTGGCCACACAATGAAAGAAATTAAAAGACGAATATCTATTGCTCTTCAATAACTAAAACAACTGAATAAATTGTGGAGTGGGACAGATGGAACTACAAACATTAGATTTTTAAGAGCTGCATGCAACATATTCCTGTGAGACCATGGAAACTTACTAAACAATCTGAACAACGCATAAATGGATTTGAATATACATGATATGGACGGGTTCTAATAATATCTTGGATACAGAAAATAACAAATGCATCCATACGACAAGAAACGAACACTGAAGAAGGTTTGCTTACTAAAGACGATAAAACAATGAAAAGTTGAAATATTCTGGTCACATGAAATGTCATGTGAGTTTGGAGAGAACAATAATAGAGAGGTATATGCCTGGGAAGAGAGGAAGAGGAAGGCCAAAAAGAAGATGGGTGCAGGATGTGGCGGATGATCTCCAGATGGGTGTATCTGACGCGGGACATCTTGCTTATGATCGAGAAGTTTCCGGAAGGTTGTTATGGGAGCTAAGTTCTGCAAAGGACATGCTACTGAATGAACATAAATTAAATACAGCACCTAACTTAACTTCAAACCAGTACTGCAGTACAGATAAGAAATGTGAAGAAGAACTAATATAATTACTAAGAAACTACATGTTCATTAATCTGTACGTCAACAGTTGAAAAGAACTACATTTAGCGACCACAACAAATCCCAGAGAATTTTATTGCACACATTGTCAAACTGCTGAGCTGAGTTGAGTCCAAGAACCGACAGCATAGCTCTCAGGACATTCCCATACGTGAGCCGTCCTCATCTTCAACAACCAGCGAAGAGTCACAATATTAATGGTACCAATGACAGTCCGATTATACGTCCGTCTGGCTTTCCTCGGATGCCTTAGTGCCGGCCAGATCTTCTGGTCACTCCCTGCAGCACTATACTCTCCAAGCCGTGAAGATCTACCTGTTCTTCTGCATTATACACACTACCCGTGTAGATGAGACCCTCGTCTAGGCGGGAACTGTCATGGATCAGTTGTTGCACCTGACATTTAGCGCAGCCAATCTCTCAACTGCCGGCTTCCTGGCTTAGAGGTTACGACTTTTCTCCGTAATCTCGTATACTCTCGTGGTTAACGTGATGACGATGAGAATCAGCAGTGGTTCGAATCGCATCGGTAACCTACGGGGTATGTGAGCCGGCCGCTCAGAAAGCAATGACAAACTACTGAGCGTAATCTTGCCAAGAAATCAACATACAGCTGAAAGATGCTGGTGTTGACAGCGATGTCCTGTAAAGGATATGCAAAAAAAAAAAAAAAAATCTCTCAACTCCCAGAAAAATGCGGTCACTAACCTGTACAGGTTGGACTTTTCCTCTGGCATTCTGACACACTCCTCTCCTCTTCCAATGTCCCCAGACATACGCACTACTCTGTTGTGTATCCTCTTCTTGAGTCATCCATAATTGTTTTCCTATCAGCCGTGGCCCTTTATTGTTGTACCCAGGGCGTAATGCTGGGGTGGTCCTTGTCTACAGCCACTTGGAGCTTTCTTACCTGACCCGGACCGTATTTCCCCTGAAAGAAGAAGAAGAAGAAGAAGAAGAAGAGGAAGAAGAAGAAGAAGAAGAAGAAGAAGAAGAAGAAGAAGAAGAAGAAGAAGCAACAGCAGAAGAAGAAGAAGAAGAAGAAGAAGAAGAAGAAGAAGAAGAAGAAGAAGAAGAAGAAGCAACAGCAGAAGAAGAAGAAGAAGAAGAAGAAGAAGAAGAAGAAGAAGAAGAAGAAGAAGCAACAGCAGAAGAAGAAGAAGAAGAAGAAGAAGAAGAAGAAGAAGAAGAAGAAGAAGAAGAAGAAGAAGAAGAAAAAGAAGAAGAAGAAAAAGAAGAAAAAGAAGAAGAAGAAGAAGAAGAACAAGAAAAAAGAACAAGAACACAGCTGGGGAATACAGCAACACTACACTGCCAGCATCAAGAAATCCACACATCTCATAACCATAAGTTGAATTGCTAAAGATAGAAACCAGTGGAATCCCAGTGGCTAGAGTTCCCACTAGCCAACATAAAGCGGCAGAGATCGCACCCACCTCTCTCCACACTTCAAGTGTTCATTTTTTGACTTGGAGAATTTCTTAATCCATAAATAAGGGAGCCGTGGTGGTTTGGTGGCTAGACACCCGCCTGCCTCCACCCTAGTCAGAGGTTGATTCGAAGTTTTGAAAAGTGAGTTGAGCTCTCGTGTCGTCCCAGTCTAACATTGGTACCAAGAATTGTTATGGGAAGGACAAGTGGCCGGCGTGGTACTGACCATATCACCGCACGATTGGTCTATACAAATGTAGATCTATTATCATATGCTTATACACCTTAATTTTAGAAAACGAAATCTTTACTTTAAAAATATTACATTGCATGTCCTTTATAGGACATTATGTCAACGTTGATGACTTAGGTAAATGTACGCTCAGTAGTTTGCCATTTATTTCTGACGGAGAAGTCAACGTTGAAGGTAAACTTAATGTCGGGATTGAGCCTCCTACTTCACCATCAGCGCAGCGGAAGTTTAAGAGCGAGCAGTCTTGTCCTTAAGACTAGTTCGAGTCTTATTTTATAACTTTACTTGCTCTTGTCCTTAAGACCAATTCGACATCTTATTTTATAACGTTGCTTGCTCTAGTCCTTAAGATCAATTCGACGGCTTCTTTTCTAACTTTACTATCTTTCCCATTGCAATATACGTCTGTGAAACCTGGACACTTACTAAACAAGCTTAACAGCACATTAATTCCTTTGAATATAACTGTTATAGACGGGTTATAAGAATATCTTGGATAAAAAAAAAATAAAGAACAAATGTATCCATATGACAAGAGCTGAATATTGAAGAAGGTTGGCTACTAAAGACAATAAAACAAAGAACATTTAAATATTTTGGTCACTTGAAACGTCATAAAATTTGGAGAGAGCAATAATGGAGGGGTATATGAAGGCTTGGCCATGGGAATCCCATGGGGAAAAAAGGGGGATGTTCTGAATAGTGTAGGGATGTGACGGGATGGGACTGGCATAAATTACCATTGGATGGGATAGAAAAACACGCCCCATGGACGGGATGGGATGGGACATGCATAAATTACCACGCAATGTAAATTATGTCCCATGGACAACCATGGATATATGCCCGGAAAGAGGGGAAGAAGAATGCCAAAAGAGAAGATGCGTGCAGGATGTGACAGATGATCTCCAGATGGGTATATCCGATGCGGTACATTTTACATATGACCGAGACGTTTTCCGGAAGGTTGTTAAGGGAGTGAGGTTCTGCAAGGGATATGCTACTGACTGAATGCATGAACTATAAAATAACCTTTAGCGTTTCAATAAACTGTACTTCTATCAGTACAGAGAAAGAAGGTATACCCCATCAAATTTAAGAACCGTTGATTTCGATTCAAATAAAAGTAGAGGGAAAAGTATAATCAAAGACATTAACACGTTGTAATCAATGTATTGTTTTCCGTGATTCATCTTTGTCCAAACCAAGGATTGAATCCTCTCTACCGACACGTAATCCCCTGTAATCCTTATTGTCTGCGGGAGCTGGGATGGTTTCTGACTATTTTCACGTCAGGTCTCGGGACTTCCCGTTTACTTTTGTGAATTTTAGGAGACGGTTCGTTTTCTGGCTTCCCTGGGCAGATCCTTCGTGCTGTATGAGGTGACGGGGTGGCTGCTGTAACTCCAAATAAATGGTGAAGCATTGAGACACCTCACCACCAACACGTCCAATGTGCGGGACGCGCGCGCGCGCGCACACACACACACACACACACACACACGGGACACGGACACACACACACACACACTGAAAGACACATACGCATATCCACATACACTCATACTCACATACATGCCCAAACACGCACACGTACACACACATACGAGCGCACACACGCATAAACTCTCACTCTCAGAATTCACAGGTATTGGGACCACGATGATTAATATAATTGTGTCTAACGTTATAATGTAGCATATAGCTGTGATGTAGTCCATAGCTGTTATGTAGAATAAAGCTCTGATGTAGCTGTGGTTGGGTTGTAGCCTATAGCTGTGATGTAGCTTAAAGCTGTGATGTAGCCTATAACTGTGATGTAGCCTATAGCTGTGATGTAGCCTATAGCTGTGATGTAGCCTATAGCTGTGATGTAGCTTATGACTGTGATGTAGCTTAAACCTCTGATGTAGCCTATAGCTCTGACCTAGCCTATAGCTGTGATGTAGCCTATAGCTCTGATGTAGCTTAATTCTCTGATGCAGCCTATAGTTCTGATGTAGCCTATAGCTGTGATGTAGCTTAAAGCTGTGATGTAGCCGATAGCTGTGATGTAGCTTATGGCCGTGATGTAGCTTAAAGCTCTGATGTAGTATATAGCTGTGGTGTAGCTTATAGCTGTGATGTAGCTTATAACTGTGAGGTAGCCCATAGATTTGATGCAGCCTATAGATGTGATGTAGCATATAGCTATGATGTAGCTTATAGCTATGAGGTAGCCCATAGATTTGATGCAGCCTATAGATGTGATGTAGCATATAGCTGTGATGTAGCTTATAGCTATGAGGTAGCCCATAGATTTGATGCAGCCTATAGATGTGATGTAGCCTACAGCTGTGATGTAGCTTAAAGCTCTGATGTAGTATATAGCTGTGATGTAGCTTATAGCTGTGATGTAGCTTATAACTGTGAGGTAGCCCATAGATTTGATGCAGCCTATAGATGTGATGTAGCATATAGCTGTGATGTAGCTTATAGCTATGAGGTAGCCCATAGATTTGATGCAGCCTATAGATGTGATGTAGCCTATAGCTGTGATGTAGCCTGTAGATGTGATGTAGCCCATAGCTGTGATGTAGCATATAGCTGTGATGTAGCTTAAAGCTTTGATGTAACCTATAGCTGTGGTGTAGCCGTTAGCTCTTATGTAGCTCAGCGCTCTATTGTAGTCTGTAGCTCTGATTTAGCCTATAACCTACCTTTCTTATGTTTCATCATCATCATCATCATCACCGTCATCATCATCATCATCATCATCATCATCATCATCATCATCATCATCATCATCATTACTGTCATTGTCATTTCATCGCCATGTTACTCAGTCTAAGAATAGTTTTGAATGCATTTGATTGCATCCCTCCACCATTTCTGGGAGGGTTCGTCGTGGGGCTGGCTTCCCCGGTCCTAGAAATACTTTAGCTGCACAGTTGAAGCAACCACGAACAAGTACACAGGTATAGCAACCATAATAACCCAACCAACCAAGAGACAAGAAGACTCATAGATGAGGTAAGGTGCGAATCGCAGATTGTCTTCGTTTCTCCTGGAGACAAAAGGAATAGAAGAAAACCCTAATCGTACGGAGAAAAGAAATAGATCAATCAATCATGTGCCATGCCGGAAAGCGTGGGCGGTCATGACTCGCCATTTCACTCGATCACCAGAGTCGTGGATCAGCTCAGTGTTCCTGTCTCGACCATGCTATGTGGTCAAGCCATCCAGGTATTTACTTCTCGGTCTTCCCCTTGGTCTGTTCCATTCAATCTTGCCAGTTGTCACTAAGTTCTCCAGTCCATTTCTTCTTATAACATGTCCAAAATGTAGATGCAGAAATTAATAATATGGGAAGGCTTTTGCCTGACCTGCCTGGGGTATCTAACGATAGGGTGATTTGAAGTGAGTTGATCGAGGACATGTGCCCCGATGGGGCAAACAAGAGGGTAAGGGGGGGGGGGTGCAGAGAAATTTAAATAATTCTTTATATACTGGACAGTTTCTTGAGAATTCTCTATATACTGGACATTTCCTGGATAATTCTTTATATACTGAAACATTTGTGGAGAATTCTTTATATACTGGACACTTGTGGAGAATTTTTTATATACTGGACACTTGTGGAGAATTCTCTATATGCAGGACACTTGTGGAGATTTCTCTATATACTGGACACTTGTGGAGATTTCTCTATATACTGGACACTTGTGGAGATTTCTCTATATACTGGACACTTGTGGAGATTTCTCTATATACTGGACACTTGTGGAGATTTCTCTATATACTGGACACTTGTGGAGATTTCTCTATATACTGGACACGTGCGTTTCTTGTAGGACTTGGTCATTGGTTTTTCTGTTTGTCTTTGGTATTCTGTGCATTTTCCTCAGAAACCATATTTCCACAGCCATCAGATGTTTTTCAGCTTGTCTGCTCATTGTCCACGCTTCACATCCATACAAAAGAACAGGCTCTATGTATCCCCTCAACACTCTTTTTTTCTCATCTCAATTGGTCTTTTTATTGGTCAGTATGTTTTTCATCTTGCAAAAGGTTACCTTCGCCATAGCGATTCTTGTTCTAATCTCTTCAAGGCACCTCCCATCAGATTTTATGACTGTTCCGAGATAGGTGTTCCGATTCACTTATTTTAGGAATATTCCCATTTACGTGTATATTACATTGTGGCATTTCTTTCTGCCTAGTGACCAATATCTATTTCTTCTTACAATTTAATCATAACCACCCTACTTATACGTCTTATGTTACGAACATTGTCATGAAACAATCTAGGTAATCAATCCCAGGCATTTTTGGTGTCGCTATGTTAGAATTCGTTATAATGGTATACTTTAGTTGATAGTTTAGTACTTTTAGTAAATTAGTCTAGAAAATCTTCGACTTAATTTAATATTCGTGCTGTTTATTGCGTCTGGGTATGGGAGATTGTTCCTTTTTTACTTCTATGTTTGTGTTAATTGCTTGTTATGTTTTGCGATGAGTAATAGATTGGTGTTGTTATTTGAAGACACCCACAGAAAGCGATTGTTTTGGTACAATAAAATATGAAGAGAAGGAGAGAGAGAGAGAGAGAGAGAGAGAGAGAGAGAGAGAGAGAGAGAGAGAGAGAGAGAGAGAGAGAGAGTGAGATTAAGGTAGAGAGGAAGCGAGGTAGCGAAGGACATGGAACAAGGATGGATAGAGAGGGAGATATACTTGGAGGGAGAGGAAGGGGAGAGTGGAAGGAGAGGGGGGAGAGTTAAAGACATACACGGATATAGAGGAAGAGTGAACGCGAGAGAGAGAGAGAGAGGTAGGGAAAAGAGGTGGTGGAAGAGAGAGAAAGGGAGATAGTAAGGTTCAGATTAGGAGGGACAGACCGGAAGGAAAAAAAGGAGGAAGTGAGATTGAAGAATAGAGAGATGGAGTGAGAAGAATGAAGAGAGAGGGAGGAAAAGAGAGGACGAGAGAGGAATAGAGAATGAGAAAGGACGAGGGGACCCGGAAAGATAGAGGAGGGAGAAGAGAGAAAGGAAGAGAGGGGGAGGTAGAAATGGGATATGGAGGCAAAGGGTGAAAGAGTGAGGGAAGTGGTGTGTGTGTGTGTGAGAGAGAGAGAGAGAGAGAGAGAGAGAGAGAGAGAGAGAGAGAGAGAGAGAGAGAGAGAGAGAGAGAGAGGGGTAACGAATGAAAGAACGAGCGAACGAAGAAAGATTATTTTGGAAAGGTTAAAATGTATGCATGCAACTGAGTAAAAAATGCTACTCTTCTTATCTTTCACCTTTCATAGACTAATTCTTTGGCACATATGTATGTGGTGAAGAGATAAACAGAGCTGAGAGAGAGACAGGAGAGAGAGAGAGAGAGAGAGAGAGAGAGAGAGAGAGAGAGAGAGAGAGAGACAGAGACAGAGACAGACAGACAGACAGACAGACAGACAGACAGACAGACAGACAGAGAGACAGGCAGAAATACACACATAAAGAGAGAGAGCGAGAGAGATAGATATAGATAGATAGAGAGAGAGAGAGAGAGAGAGAGAGAGAGAGAGAGAGAGAGAGAGAGAGAGGAAAATAGATAGAGATAGAGAGATAGATAGAGACAAAACGAACGAACGAACGAACGAAAATCTTTTCAGAGGGAAGGAGACAGAGAGAGAGAGAGAGGCAGAGAGAGAGAGAGAGAGAGAGAGAGAGAGAGAGAGAGAGAGAGAGAGAGAGAGAGAGAGAGAGAGAGGAAAATAGATAAAGATAGATAGAGACAAAACGAACGAACGAACGAACGAAAATCTTTTCAGAGGGAAGGAGACAGAGAGAGAGGCAGAGAGAGAGAGAGAGAGAGAGAGAGAGAGAGAGAGAGAGAGAGAGAGAGAGAGAGAGAGAGAGAGTTAGCTTGTCGTATTCTGTCCTCTGTCCTCAAGGGATTGTATGTGTCTCTAAATCAACCTCATTATGTCTCTCTCTCTCTATCGCGCTCTCTCTCCCTCTCTCTCCCTCTCTGTCCCAGTCTGTCTTTGTCGATCCCTCTATTCTCTCGTGTCTCTGTCTCCATCTGTCTTTCCTTCTCTGTGCATACCGTAATGTTTCTCTCTGTCTCTGCCTCCGTCTGTCTTTCCTTCTCTATGTCCTCCGTCTCTATGTCCTATGTTTCTCTCTGTCTCCGTCTGTCTTTCCTCCTCTATGTCTACCGTAATGTTTCTCTCTGCCTCTGTCTCTCCGTCTCTGTGTCCTCCGTAATGTTTCTCTCTGTCACTGCCTCCGTCTGTCTTTCTTTCTCTACGTCCTCCGTAATGTTTCTCTCTGTCTCCGTCTGTCTTTCCTTCTCTATGTCTAACGTAATGTTTCTCTCTGTCTCAGGCTGTCTTTCCATCTCTATATCTACCATAATGTTTCTCTCTGTCTCCGTCTGTCTTTCCTTCTCTATGTCTACCGTAATGTTTCTCTCTGCCTCTGTCTCTCCGTCTCTGTGTCCTCCGTAATGTTTCTCTCTGTCACTGCCTCCGTCTGTCTTTCTTTCTCTACGTCCTCCGTAATGTTTCTCTCTGTCTCCGTCTGTCTTTCCTTCTCTATGTCTAACGTAATGTTTCTCTCTGTCTCTGTCTGTCTTTCCATCTCTATGTCTACCGTAATGTTTCTCTCTGTCTCCGTCTGTCTTTCCTTCTCTATGTCTACCGTAATGTTTCTCTCTGCCTCTGTCTCTCCGTCTCTGTGTCCTCCGTAATGTTTCTCTCTGTCACTGCCTCCGTCTGTCTTTCTTTCTCTACGTCCTCCGTAATGTTTCTCTCTGCCTCCGTCTGTCTTTCCTTCTCTATGTCTAACGTAATGTTTCTCTCTGTCTCAGGCTGTCTTTCCATCTCTATATCTACCATAATGTTTCTCTCTGTCTCCTGTCTTTCCTTCTCTATGTCTACCGTAATGTTTCTCTCTGCCTCTGTCTCTCCGTCTCTGTGTCCTCCGTAATGTTTCTCTCTGTCACTGCCTCCGTCTGTCTTTCTTTCTCTACGTCCTCCGTAATGTTTCTCTCTGCCTCCGTCTGTCTTTCCTTCTCTATGTCTAACGTAATGTTTCTCTCTGTCTCAGGCTGTCTTTCCATCTCTATATCTACCATAATGTTTCTCTCTGTCTCTGTCTGTCTTTCCTCCTCTATGTCTACCGTAATGTTTCTCTCTGCCTCTGTCTCTCCGTCTCTGTGTCCTCCGTAATGTTTCTCTCTGTCACTGCCTCCGTCTGTCTTTCTTTCTCTACGTCCTCCGTAATGTTTCTCTCTGCCTCCGTCTGTCTTTCCTTCTCTATGTCTAACGTAATGTTTCTCTCTGTCTCAGGCTGTCTTTCCATCTCTATATCTACCATAATGTTTCTCTCAGTCTCTGTCTGTCTTTCCTTCTCTACGCCTACCATAATGTTTCTCTCTGTCACTGCCTCCGTCTGTCTTTCCTTCTCTGTGTCTACCGCAATGTTTCTCTCTGTCTCTGCCTCCGTGTCTCACTCTGAATCTCTCGACCTATGCCAGTCTCTAGCTCTACCCCTCTATCTGTATTCTCCTCCCTCCCACCTCTGCCCAGCAATGTCGAAGACAAACGTGTTCGTTCATTACTGAGTGTACATCTTCCCTTGTTGAAGCTGGCATGTTTGGTACTTGTTAAAATAATTGAAATTAGTTAGTTTGCCTGGTTGCGGAGTTGTTCTCTGTCCCACCCATGCCAAGTGCCTTGTGTTTTCTGCGTGCTTGAGTTGTAGTTTCTTGCGTCATAGGCAATTAACTCTCTCTCTCTCTCTCTCTCTCTCTCTCTCTCTCTCTCTCTCTCCCTCCTCGCTCTATCTCTCCGTCTCTCTCGCTCACTCTCTCTCTCTCTCTCTCTCTCTCTCTCTCTCTCTCTCTCTGACACAATCACATTTCCTCTCATACACATATTCTGTCGATATGTATACATAGGTATATTAAACACATACAACAGAACTCTCTCTCTCTCTCTCTCTCTCTCTCTCTCTCTCTCTCTCTCTCTCTCTCTCTCTCGCTCTCTCTTTCTTAAACATATTTTCTCTCATAGACAAACTATGTCGCTGTTTACATATACGTTTGTTACAAACAACACAACTCTCTCTCTCTCTCTCTCTCTCTCTCTCTCTCTCTCTCTCTCTATCTCTATATATATATATATCCCCTCCTCTCTCTCTCTCTCTCTTTCTCTCTCTCTCCCTCTCTCTCTCTCTCTTTCTCTCTCTCTCTCCCTCTCTCTCTCTCTCTAGCTCTCTCTGACACAATCACGCTTTATCTCTTTCACTGTGTACATATACGTATGTCACACGCGCGCGCGCACACACACACACACACGCACACACACACGCACACACACACACACACACAATCTCTCTCGATCGCTGACCGCATATACGTATACTTATATCTGTCTGTCTGCCTACAGGTCTGTCTGCCTACAGGTCTGTCTGCCTTTCTGCGTGCCTACCTACCATTCTGTCCGCTTGCCTGCCTGCCTGTCTCTCTAAGCTTGTCTAGAATTAAATTTGCTGAGTTAAAATGCCACAACAATACTATTTCTTCCAAAACAACAATACTATTTCTTCCAAACAATAATACTATTTCTTCCAAACAACAATATTATTTCTTCATACAACAATACTATTTCTTCCAAACAATAATACTATTTCTTCCAACCAACAATATTATTTCTTCATACAATAATACTATTTCTTCCAAACAACAATATTATTTCTTTCAAACAACAATATTATTTCTTTCAAACAACAATATTATTTCTTTCAAACAACAATACTATTTCTTCCAAACAACAATATTATTTCTTTCAAACAAAAATAACATTTCTTTCAAACAATAATATTTCTTTAAAACAATAATAACATTTCTTTCAAAGAACAATAACATTTTTTAAAGCAATAACACTTCTTTCAAACAAAATACTATTTATTTCAAGCAACACTAATATTTATGCCGGCTCCATGGCCGAGGAGTTAGCAGCTTTTTCCGCTAACCCCGAATACTCTCGTCACGTGACGCGACGAGAATTAGCAGTGGTTCGAATCGCAAAAGTGACTTGTGAGAGTATGGAGCCGGTCGCTCAGAAAGTCGTGGCGTGCTGATGAGCGTAATCTAGCCTAGGAATCAACATACAGCTGAAAGATGCTGGTGTTGACCGCAATATTCTGAAACAGGATGGAAACGCGGAAAAAACAACAACACTAATATTTGTTTGAAACACAATAACAAGTTGTAAGCAAAAACCATTTATTAATAACATCACACACACCAAGTATGTATCTATAAAACATCACACGCAGAAAGCGCGTGCATTAACTACACGCCCACTCAACCTCCAAACAATAAACATATAACATTGGAAAATCATTAAAAAATATAACCCGCAAAAAAAGTCACGAAACGAAAAGACAGACATTTATAATCACATCAACTTGTATCCAGAGAAGTGCACAAACGTTTAAAAGTGCACCCCGGCGATGCCTGGGCCAAATGTGAGGTTGTGCCTCGGTTTAAAGTCCTCCCTGGGCCCAGGTATGGCAGAAAGCGCCTCACCTGGTGCACTCTGTCTCTCGGCGTCTAGCTGTGTCTGTTTGTTTACCTCCATGTGCAGTTTGGCAATGCTCGTGTGCTTCTTTCTTTCGTTCTGTCTGTCTGTCTGTCTGTCCGTCCGTCCGTCCGTCCGTCTGTCCGTCTGTCTGTCTTTCTTACCCGTCCTTTCCTTTCCTGTTCTTTTCTTTTCTTTTCTTCCTTACTTCCTTCCCATTCCGTCCTTCCTTTTCTTCATTTTATTTCTTACTTCCTTCCGTCTGTCTGTTTGTTTGTCTGTCTGTATGTATGTCTGTTTGTCTGTCTAAATTTATACAGCCCGTCTGTATATTACCTACATCTACAGTATATGTCTGTCTATTACCTACATCTACAGTATATGTCTATTTATCTATTACCTACATCTACAGTATATATCTATTTATCTATTACCTACATCTACAGTATATATCTATTTATCTATTACCTACATCTACACTATATATCTATTTATCTATTACCTACATTTACCGTATATATCTATTTATCTATTACCTACATCTACAGTATATATCTATTTATCTATTACCTACATCTACACTATATATCTATTTATCTATTACCTACATCTACAGTATATGTCTATTTATCTATTACCTACATCTACAGTATATATCTATTTATCTATTACCTACATCTACAGTATATGTCTATTTATCTATTACCTACATTTACCGTATATGTCTATTTATCTATTACCTACATCTACAGTATATGTCTATTTATCTATTACCTACATCTACAGTATGTATCTATTTATCTATTACCTACATCTACAGTATATGTCTATTTATCTATTACCTACATCTACAGTATATATCTATTTATCTATTACCTACATCTACAGTATGTATCTATTTATCTATTACCTACATCTACACTATATATCTATTTATCTATTACCTACATCTACAGTATATATCTATTTATCTATTACCTACATCTACACTATATATCTATTTATCTATTACCTACATCTACAGTATATGTCTATTTATCTATTACCTACATCTACAGTATATGTCTATTTATCTATTACCTACATCTACAGTATATGTCTATTTATCTATTACCTACATCTACAGTATATATCTATTTATCTATTACCTACATCTACAGTATATGTCTATTTATCTATTACCTACATCTACAGTATGTATCTATTTATCTATTACCTACATCTACAGTATATGTCTATTTATCTATTACCTACATCTACAGTATATGTCTATTTATCTATAACCTACATCTACAGTATATGTCTATTTATCTATTACCTACATCTACAGTATGTATCTATTTATCTATTACCTACATCTACAGTATATATCCATTTATCTATTACCTACATCTACAGTATATATCTATTTATCTATTACCTACATCTACAGTATATATCCATTTATCTATTACCTACATCTACAGTATGTATCTATTTATCTATTACCTACATCTACAGTATATATCTATTTATCTATTACCTACATCTACAGTATATATCTATTTATCTATTACCTACATCTACAGTATATATCTATTTATCTATTACCTACATCTACAGTATATATCTATTTATCTATTACCTACATCTACAGTATATATCTATTTATCTATTACCTACATCTACAGTATATATCTATTTATCTATTACCAACATCTACAGTATATGTCTGTCTATTACCTACATCTACAGTATATATCTATTTATCTATTACCTACATCTACAGTATATGTCTATTTATCTATTACCTACATCTACAGTATATATCTATTTATCTATTACCTACATCTACAGTATATATCTATTTATCTATTACCTACATCTACAGTATATATCTATTTATCTATTACCTACATCTACAGTATATATCTATTTATCTATTACCTACATCTACAGTATATATCTATTTATCTATTACCTACATCTACAGTATATATCTATTTATCTATTACCTACATCTACAGTATATATCTATTTATCTATTACCTACATCTACAGTATATGTCTATTTATCTATTACCTACATCTACAGTATATATCTATTTATCTATTACCTACATCTACAGTATAATTTTATTTATCTATTACCTACATCTACAGTATATATCTATTTATCTATTACCTACATCTACAGTATATATCTATTATCTATTACCTACATCTACAGTATATATCTATTTATCTATTACCTACATCTACAGTATATATCTATTTATCTATTACCTACATTTACCGTATACGTCTATTTATCTATTACCTACATCTACAGTATATATCTATTTATCTATTACCTACATCTACAGTATATATCTATTTATCTATTACCTACATCTACAGTATATATCTATTTATCTATTACCTACATCTACAGTATATATCTATTTATCTATTACCTACATCTACAGTATATATCTATTTATCTATTACCTACATTTACAGTAATATCTATTTATCTATTACCAACATCTACAGTATATATCTATTTATCTATTACCAACATCTACAGTATATATCTATTTATCTATTACCAACATCTACAGTATATATCTATTTATCTATTACCAACATCTACAGTATATATCTATTTATCTATTACCTACATCTACAGTATATATCTATTTATCTATTCCCTACATCTACAGTATATATCTATTTATCTATACCAACATCTACAGTATATGTCTGTCTTTACCTACATCTACATTTATATATCTATTTATCTATTACCAACATCTACGTTATTCTGTCTATTACCTACTCTACAGTATAATCTATTATCTATTACCTACATCTACAGTATTATCTATTTATTCTATTACCAACATCTACAGTATTGTCTGTCTATTACCTACATCTACAGTATAAAACCCTATTTATCTTTTACCAACATCTACAGTATATGTCGGTCTATTACCTACATCTACAGTATATATCTATTTATCTATTACCAACATCTACAGTATATGTCTGTCTATTACCTACATCTACAGTATATATCTATTTATCTATTACCAACATCTACAGTATATGTCTGTCTATTACCTACATCTACAGTATATATCTATTTATCTATTACCTACATCTACAGTATATGTCTATTTATCTATTACCAACATCTACAGTTTTGTCTGTCTATTACCTACATCTAACAGTATATTTTAAATTTATCTTTTAAACTACATCTACAGTATTTTCTATTTATCTATTACCTACATCTACAGTATATATCTATTTATCTATTACCTACATCTACAGTATATATCTATTTATCTATTACCAACATCTACAGTATATGTCTGTCTATTACCTACATCTACAGTAATATCTATTTATCTATTACCAAACATCTACAGTATATATCTATTTAATCTATTACCTCCCATCTACAGATATATCTATTTATCTATTACCAACATCTACAGTATATGTCTTCTTTTACCTACATCTACAGTATATATCTATTTATCTATTACCTACATCTACAGTATATATCTATTTATCTATTACCTACATCTACAGTAATATCTTTTTTATCTTTACCTACATCTACAGTATATGTCTGTCTATTACCTACATCTACAGTATATATCTATTTATCTATTACCTCCCATCTACAGTTATATCTATTTTATCTCTTAACTACATCTACAGTAATATCTATTTATCTATTACCTACATCTACAGTATATATCTATTTATCTATTACATACATCTCAGTATATATCTTTTATCTATTACCATATCTACAGTAAAATGTCTGTCTATTCCTACATTTACAGTATATATCTATTTATCTATTACCAACATCTACAGTATATATCTATTTATCTATTACCAACATCTACAGTATATATCTATTTATCTATTACCAACATCTACAGTATATATCTATTTATCTATTACCAACATCTACAGTATATATCTATTTATCTATTACCAACATCTACAGTATATATCTATTTATCTATTACCAACATCTACAGTATATATCTATTTATCTATTCCCCAACTCTACATATATATCTATTTATCTATTACCAACATCTACAGTATATATCTATTTATCTTTTAAAACATCTACAGTAAATTTATGTATCTATTACCACATCACAGTATATATCTATTTATCTATTACCAACATCTACAGTATATATCTATTTATCTATTACCAACATCTACAGTACATGTCTATTTATCTATTACCAACATCTACAGTACATGTTTATCTATTACCTAGATCTACAGTATATGTTTATCTTTTTATTACCACATCTACAGTATAGCATGTCTATATATTACCACATCGACATTAAAGCCCTCTCTATATATTACCTTCACTTTTACAGCCTATTATCTAACAATGAACACACTAAAAAACAAAGTATAAAACATCTACACCCACAAACTACACGACATCTAACCACCCAAACCCCCTTAAATGACACTCCTCTGTTATAGACTAAAACACGAGTTCAATCATTATCCCATATCTCGCGATAATTTTGAGATTCACGTTTGATCATAATTGATCTATAGATCTCTTTCCACAATATTTACTCAAGGTTTATTTCCTCCAATTAGCCTTCTTAATCTACCGGGGGGGAAGATTGCGTTTCCTCCCGATCAGTGGTCCTCGCCTATGTTTGTTGACAGTTGGCCCATTATCTGCCGTATGTATGGTTTTTATATTCTTTGCTCTAAAAAGGTCGTCCGTAATTTTAAAATTGGGGGTTTTAGGATTAGAGAAATATTTCTGGACAAATAATTAATGCTGGAACAGATTTCTGCCCAAAACTGTATCCCAGCCGGCTTCCATACCAAAGTAGTTCTCAAGGGAATTTTTTGAAAAAGGATAATGATATAAGTATATAAAAGGGAAAGATTTAACTATATAATAAGGAAGGAATCTACAATTCACCCCGGCTGGTGCTATAGAAAGGGGGTTTAAATCTATCCCCGGTCCTTGCCATGGTTTGTAGTTATTATGCGTTTTATGTGAAAAGATAATAACAAACATCAACTGTAATGACGACAACCACCGCCAACCAAGCAACAAACCACCAAACCAAACCCGTCAACTAACCAGTCAACCAGGACCCAACAAACCAAATTTAAACCCGTTAGCCAACCAAACCCGCCACCAATTAACTAATCAATTAACCAACCAATCAAACCCGTCAACCACCCCCAAACAGTCAACCAACAAACCGTTTACCCAAAATTTGTCAACCAAACCCGTTTTAAACCCAAACCCCTCAACCAAACAGTCAACAAACCAACTAATCAGTAACCAATCAAACAATCAATAAACCAAACAAACAACAAACCATCAACTAAAACAAAAATATGTCATCCAAATTTTCAACCAACCAACAAACAAGTCACAAACCCGTCAAAAAACCAACGAGTCAACCAGAAAACCAGTTAACCCTCCAATCAAACCCAAACCCACCAAAAAAACCCAAACCGGGCCCAAACCCAAACCCAAACCCAAACCCAACCCCGTCAACAAAAACCCAAACCCGTCAAACAACCCCCAAACAACCAACCAAACAGTCAAAACCCAAAAAACCAAAAAGGGGTTAAAACCAAAAAAATCAGTCAATCAAATAGTCATTCCAATCAGTCAATCAACCAACCAACCCAAAAAGATAGCCCAAACCCGTCAGCCAAACCCCAAACCCAACCCTGTCAGCCAACCAGCAAAAACAGTAAACCCAAACCCAAACCCTCAACCAAAACCCGTCAACCAACTAACCAGTCAACCAACCAGTCAAAACCCAAACCCGTCAACCAAAAAAGTCCCCAAACCCAAACCCGTCCAACCAAACCCAAACCGTTCAACCAACCAAAAAAATCAACCAAAACCCAAACCCGTCAACCAACCCAAAAAAAAACCCCAAACCCTCAACCCAAACCCAAACCCGTCAACCAACCAACCAGTCAACCAAACCCAAAAACCCTTCCCCCACCAACCAGTCAACAAAACCAAAAAACCAAATAAAAACCCAAACCCGTTTAGCCAACCCCCAAACCAAAAACCCAAACCAACCAGTCCCAAACCCAAACAGCAATCAACCAACAAGTCAATTACCAAACCCAAACCCTTATATTTTATTTTTATCTATTCCCTCTTTTAAAACCCCGTATATATCTATTTACAAACCCTAATTTACGTATATTCTATTTATCTTTACCAAAATTTTACTATATATTATTTATCTATTTATTTTCCCATTTACCGTATATATCTATTTATCTATTACCTACATTTACCGTATATATCTATTTATCTATTACCTACATCTACAGTATATATCTATTTATCTATTACCTAAATCTACAGTATATATCTGTTTATCTATTACCTACATTTACCGTATATATCTATTTATCTATTACCTACATCTACAGTATATATCTATTTATCTATTACCTACATCTACAGTATATGTCTATTTATCTATTACCTACATTTACCGTATACGTCTATTTATCTATTACCTACATCTACAGTATATGTCTATTTATCTATTACCTACATTTACCGGATACTTCTATTTATCTATTACCTACATTTACCGTATATATCTATTTATCTATTACCTACATCTACAGTATATGTCTATTTATCTATTACCTACATCTACAGTATATGTCTATTTATCTATTACCTACATCTACAGTATATGTCTATTTATCTATTACCTATAGTATCATTATATGCCTTTATATGAATTTCTTTTGTCTGTTCAGCCTACCAATCTATTACCTACATGTACAGTATATGTTTATCTTTTTATTACCACATCTACAGTATATGCATATCTATATATTACCACATCGACATTAAATGTCTCTCTATATATTACCTTCATCTGTACAGCCTATCTATTTAACAACTGAACACACTCAAAACAAAGTATAAAACATCTACACCCACAAACTACACGACATCTAACCACCAACCCACATAACTGACACTCCTCTGTAATAGACTAATAACACGATGTTCAATCATTATCCCATATCTCGCGATAATTTTGAGATTCACGTTTGATCATAATTGATCTATAGATCTCTTTCCACAATATTTACTCAAGGTTTATTTCCTCCAATTAGCCTTCTTAATCTACGGGGAGGAAGATTGCGTTTCCTCCCGATCAGTGGTCCTCTTCTATGTATTGTTGACAGTTGGCCCATTATCTGCGGTATGTATGGTGTTATATTCTTTGCTCTAAAAAGTGTCGTCCGTATATTAGGAATGAGGTTCTAGGATTAGAGTAAATATTTCTGGACAAATAAATTAATGCTGGAACAGATTTCTGCCAAATCTGATCCCAGCCGGCTTCCATACAATGTAGTTCTCAGGGGAATTTTTTGAAAAAGGATAATGATATAAGTATATAAACGGGAAAGATTTAACTATATAATGAGGAAGGAATCTACAATTCAGCCCAGGCTTTGTGCTATAGAAAGGTTTAACTCTATCCCTGGTCCTTGCCATGGGTTGTAGTTATTATGTGTTTTATGTGATGGATAATGTAACAAACTATCATCTGTATTGACGACAACCAACCAGCCAACCAAGCAACCAAACAATCAACCAACCAACCAACCAGTCAACTAACCAGTCAACCAGTGACCCAACAAACCAGTTAACCAGTTAGCAAACCAACCAGCCAACCAACTAACTAATCAATTAACCAACCAATCAACAACCAACCAAACAGTCAACCAACAAACCGGTCAACAAATTAGTAAACCAACCAGTTAACCAATCTCTCAACCAAACAGTCAACCAACCAACTAATCTGTCAACCAATCAAACAATCAATAAACCAAACAACCACAACAAAAAAATCAACCAACCAAACAATATGTCATCCAGCCTGTCAACCAACCAACCAACAAACCAGTCAACAAACCAACGAGTCAACCAACCAACCAACCAACCAACCAACCAACCAGTCAACAAACCAACCAACCAACAAACCAACGAGTCAACCAGTCAACCAACCAACCAACAAACCAGTCAACAAACCAACGAGTCAACCAGCAAACCAGTCAACAAACCAACGAGTCAACCAGTCAACCAACCAACCAATCAACCAACCAGTCAACTAACCAATCAATCAACCAACCAGTCAACCAACAAACCAACCAGTTAACCAACAAATCAGTCAATCAAATAGTCAACCAACCAACCAACATGATAGTCAACCTGTCAGCCAGCTAACCAACATGTCAGCCAACCATTCAACCAACCAGTCAACCAACCAACCAGTCAACCAACCAACCAGTCAACAAACGAGTCTCCAACCAACCTGTAAACCAACCAGTCAACCAACTAACGAGTCAACCAACCAATCAGTCAACCAACCAATCAGTCAACCAACTAACCAGTCAACCAACCAACCAGTCAACCAACCAGTCAACCAACCAACCAGTCAACCAACCAGTCAACCAACCAACGAGTCAACCAACCAGTCAACAAACCAACCAGTCAACCAACCAACCAGTCAACCAACCAGTCAACCAACCAGTCAACCAACCAGTCAACCAACCAACGAGTCAACCAACCAGTCAACCAACCAATCAACCAACCAATCAACTAACCAGTCAACCAACCAGTCAACCAACCAGTCAACCAACCAACCAGTCAACTAACCAGTCAACCAACCAACCAGTCAACCAACCAGTCAACCAACCAGTCAACCAACCAGTCAACCAACCAGTCAACCAACCAACCAGTCAACCAACCAGTCAACCAACCAGTCAACGAACCAGTCAACCAACAAACCAGTCAACTAACCAGTCAACCAACCAGTCAACCAACCAACCAGTCAACTAACTAGTCATCCAACCAGTCAACCAACCAGTCAACCAACCAGTCAACCAACCAACCAACCAACGAGTCACCCAACGAGTCAACCAACTAACCAGTCAACCAACCAACGAGTCAACCAACCAGTCAACCAACCAACCAATCAACCAACTAACCAGTCAACCAACCAACGAGTCAACCAAGCAGTCAACCAACCAGTCAACCAACTAACCAGTCAACCAACCAGTCAACCAACTAACCAGTCAACCAACCAGTCAACCAACCAGTCAACCAAACAACCAACCAGTCAACCAACCAACCAGTCAACCAACCAACCAGTCAACCAACCAGTCAACCAACTAACCAGTCAACCAACCAGTCAACCAACCAGTCAACCAACCAACCAGTCAACTAACTAACCAGTCAACCAAGCAGTCAACCAACCAACGAGTCAACCAACGAGTCAACCAACCAACGAGTCAACCAACCAGTCAACCAACTAACCATTCAACCAACGAGTCAACCAACCAACGAGTCAACCAACCAGTCAACCAACCAACGAGTCAACCAACCAACGAGTCAACCAACCAGTCAACCAACCAAACAGTGAACCAACCAATCAATGAACCAACCAAACAAACAGTCAACCAACCAATCAACCAATGAACCAACCAACCAACCAGTCAATCAATTAACCAACGAGTCAACCAACCAACCATTCAACCAACCTGTCAACCAACCAGTTAACCAAGCATTCAATCAACCAGCCAATCATTCAACCAGCCAACCAACCAACCAGTCAAACAATCAGTCAACCAACCAACCAGTTAACCAATTAAACAGTCAGCCAAATCTGTCAACCAACGGGCCAGCCAACCAGTCAATCAACAAACTAGTAAACCAACCAGTCAGCCAAATCTGTCACCCAACCTGTCAACCAACCAGTCAATCAACAAACCTGTCAACCAACCTGTCAACCGACCAACCAGTCAACCAACCAACCAACCTGTCAACCAACCAGTCAACCAACCAACTAGTCAACCAATTAGTCAACCAACCTATGAACCAACCTGTCAACCAACGGGTCAGCCAACCAGTCAACCAACCAACCAGTCAATCAACAAACCATTCAACCAACCATCAGCCAAATCTGTCACCCAACCTGTCAACCAACGGGTCATCCAACCAGTCAACCAACCAACCAGTCAATCAACAAACCAGTCAACCAACCAGTCAGCCAAATCTGTCACCCAACCTGTCAACCAACGGGTCAGCCAACCAGTCAACCAACTAACCAGTCAATCAACAAACCATTCAACCAACCAGTCAATCAACAAACCAGTCAACCAACCAGTCAGCCAAATCTGTCACCCAACCTGTCAACCAACCAGTCAACCAACCAGTCAATCAACAAACCATTAAACCAACCAACCAACCTGTCAACCAACCAGTCAACCAACCAACTAGTCAACCAACCAATTAGTCAACCAACCTATGAACCAACCTGTCAACCAACCAGTCAACCACTAACCAACCAACCAACCAACCTGTCAACTAACCAGTCAACCAACGAATCAACTAACCAACCATTCAACCAACGAATAAGTCAACTAACCAACCAGTCAACCAACCATCCAATCAACCAACCAACCAACCAACCAACCAACCAGTCAACCAACCAACTAGTCAACCAACCATACTCAAGAAGGAACTCGAGAGCTACTGCACCACCACTTCCTCCCCATCAACTTTGAACAATCCGCGGCAGCTTCAGATCACCAGTAAAACGTTGTAGTTTGCCCCTTCCCTCAGGCAACGCCCAATAGAAGATCCAGCACCTCACAGCCTTCTATTGCCACAGTTTGCAAAGAGCCAAAGATTACATTAAGGCGTCCCTTCGGAAACACAAGATCAAAACAATGAATGACGTACTACGCCGGAGATGGGAGACATGGCAGGGGACACAACAGAAAGCTGAAATTGCTTGCTTTCATTTTGTGGTTACAGATCACATTCACTCTTAACAAATCTATCAATAAGTATTCTAGTCTTCTCCCATGGATCCCTCAAGGATAATCTTAGCAATGTGCACGGACTCTATAGAGCTGTCTTGGTCTCAAGCGTATTCACATCCTTCCTCTTTTGTTTTAACTGATTCAGCGCCAAAGAAAAATGAGGTTTGGACCAAACATGGTACTCAAGCAAATAAACAAGTATTATATTGTAGATTTCCATTCATTGAGCCCTGACATTACGGAAGATACCATGAAACAAAACACGTAACACAATGACCTTAGTATGGTGATACGAGGGATATTCCAAAAGCAACCTCCGATTGGCTGATTAATTAAACCATTTGCCATAGCGACACAGTTCATTGCTTGCATCATACAGTAGTCTTTTAGCTCACTACACATCAACCCACAGTTGCTTTTATTCAGTGGTTCACGAACCGCGGATTAATAAATAAACATGGGCATTGTTATTGCCTATCACGCCAGCTGTGAAATTCATGTTGTGATTCGTTTTCTTCAAGCGGAAGATTAAAATGCGGTTGAGATTCGTCGTCGATTGTGTCGCGTGTACGGTGATAACGTTCTGTGAGGGATTGGTGCAGGAAATTCAGAGATGGGTGTAAAGATGTGCATGATGAGGGTGGACAAGAACGACATTCACGTGTGACAGTGTTCTGGGACCGGAAGGACATTTTGTTGACGGAATTCATGACTCTAGAGACCACAATAACGTCAGACGTTTATTGTGATCCAAAACAAAAGGCGCAGAATGCTCACCGGTGGCGTCATTGTCCTGCACGACAACGCGTGGCCCCACACTGCTGCTCGCATAAAGGCATTACTTGAGCAGTTTAAGTGGGAAATTTTCAACCACTCTCTTACAGCCTGCACTTGGCACCAAGCGATTATCATCTCTTCGGCAAGAGGAAGGTCTGGCTGGCTACCCAGTGCTACGATGCCGCCGGGGAGCTCATGGATGGAGTCAACGTCTGGTTGCGCCGTTCCTTGACGAGGGGTTAGAAACACTCGTGCCACGGTACGATAAGTGTCTACATTTAGGAGGTGATTATGTGGAAAAGTAATGCAGTGATGTAACTTGTGTATGCATTTCGAATGTTATTGTCAATGTGTTTACATACATTTTACCAGCCAATCGGCGATTAATTTTGGAATATCCCTCGTTATCGTCCTTCTGTCCACATGGGAGGTCACAAATCACACAACATAAACTACAGCAATAAGATAAATCCTCCAATAACATTTCTTTCAAACAAAATAAGATTATTTCAAACAATACTATTTCTTTCAAACAACAATAAGATTTCTTTCAAACACAATAACATGTCCGATCTTTCTTGTTTTTTATAGAGTGAGGTATCCAATCTCAGACCAACCCCGCTTAACCGCCTTGTACGACATACACAGTCGGTCTGCAGTGTTATTACTCTTTATTTCCCCGTGGTAACTCACATTATTCTAGCAATGGTCAGTCTCCTAATGTTGAACTATTGCCCGGGCTACGGTCTATTTGAAATGCTATGGCGAAGGAGTAGTGAACGCAATTCGCAATTCCGCACTCGACGTTCAAAATCAGGTACCGGCAATTTTGAAGTACACCGCATTGTGTTGAATTTTAATAATGGTATGAATGTCTGTCGTTCAGAAATCCATGGCAAACTACTGAACGTAAACTTGGCTTGTAAATACAAACAGCCAAAAAAATGATGGGGTTGATTGTGACGTCCTGTACAGGATCTGTAGCTAACTTTAATGACAAGAGACAAGTACAAAAAATACGGTATCTAAATAAGAATCGAATGTTCTGTGTACATTTCATTACATTATTAATACACGAGGGATAATTCTGCCGGCAAATTAGCTAATGGAAATATAACAGAAGAAATAGCCGTTGAAAAGTGCATTCTTCTTGCTTGTTTCCTGTAAGAGTTGTCCAGGTTAAAAAAAAAAAAAAAAAAGAGTTAAAAGGAAAAAAAGATCGACTTCATTGCACTGGGTTTATGCCTTATGGCTCGGTCGATTTTCGCAGGGCGATCTGCCGAAAGCGTCGCAGCGAGCATGAATTCTGTAGTTCTGGAGGCGACCTCAAGGACACTCAGAGAAAATTACACTCATGAACGAATGTTGCAGTCCGAATGTTGCAGTCCGAAATCGAAGCTCCAACATTTGGAGCCCGAAGCAGGTGGCGTATCCAATTCCCCCATTAGAGACTCAGTTGTCCGGGTTCATTGGTTGGTGGAAGTAAGCAGCTCATTGGTTGGTGTTAGTAAGTACGCTGCTCATTGGTTGTTGGAAGTAAGCAGCTCGTTAATTGGTGGGAATAAGCTGCTCATTGGTTGGTAGAAGTAAGCTGCTCATTGCTTGGTGGAAGTAAACTGCTCATTGGTTGGTGGACGTATCTGCTCATTGGTTTCTGAAAGTAAGCTGCTCACTGGTTGCTGAAAGTAAGCTGCTCATTGGTTCGTGGAAGTAAGCTTCTGAATGTTATGCGTGTTTAGTACATTAATGTAATTTGGACATCACCCTTCTTAGTATCTTGCTTCTTTTAGGGCGGTGTTTGATTATTCTGATATTTCCCTAGTCTATCGCGTGCAATGTTTGACTCTTTCTGTGTTTTTAAATGCATTGCTATTGTCCCTATATACTGTATGGGTCGGTTTTGTTCCATGGCCGAATCATTTAAACTGTTATCTGTTGATTTTATGAGAATAAATGATTTGGAGAACTTGATGACAACTGGTAAGATCGAGGGGAACAGACCAAGGGGAAGACCTAGAAGCAACTACCTGGATGGCTTGGCCTTGTGGCATGGTCGATACAGAAACACGGAGCTGATCCACGACTCTGGTGATCGAGTGAGATGGCAGAACATGACCGCCCACGCTTACCGGCTGGCACATGATGGATGGATGGATCTGTTGATTGGTTGCTGTATTGGCTGGCTGGTTAGGTTATTGCTTCCTGATTGATGTTTCGTTGATTAGTCGATTCGCTGATTAGCAGATTCACTATTTGATTGGTTCGCTGATTGGCTGGTTCACTGATTGTTGGTTCGCTGTTTGGTTAGTTCGGTGGTTGACTTTTAGTAAGGTGACCGTTTGATTTGTTGGTTGGCTGGTTGTACTGGCTGCCTAGTTTGTTGGCATGCGTGGTTGCTTGGTTTATTGACCAGCTGGTTGATCGGTTGGTCGGTTTCTAAAAAACTATAGAGATTCTAAACTCTTGACAGATTGTAAAAACTGTAATATTCTAAATACTAAAAAGATTCTGAACACTAGAAAGAAAGACATTTATTTCTTTCCCTAACGGACGAGTTATGTCACAAACAATATCTTAAGACTGATCTCAGTTTACGAAACCACTCAACTTCCAAATATTATTATATAACGCATTGGGAAATCTAAATTCCAGCATTCAAACTCATTATTAATGGACAAAACAACTCGGAGACGAAAGTTCTTTAAATGACATGAAATAATTCAATATGATTCGAAATAAAAAGATAGTTTTATTTGTGGGTTTTTAATTTAAGCGTCTCATGACGCTTAGCAAATCGATATCCTTACTGAAAGAGATTGTCGCGTCTCTTTAGGAAGTCAGTTATTTCAATACGGAAGAGCAGAAACTGTACAGAGCTGACAGATCTTAGGACGACATTAAATGAACTATGCCAGAAATGTAACAAGAGTTTTAATACAAAAGATTCACCAACATTGGAACCTACCTGGAAATAGAAACGCCGAGACATTTGCACAGGAATGTGGAAGACTACTACAGCCAGATATAGACATAACCTAAGACTGATATAGACATAACCTCAGTCTCATATAGACATAACCTCAGCCTGATATAGACATAACCTCAGCCGATATAGACATAACCTCAGTCTTATATAGACATAACCTCAGTCTCATATAGACATAACCTCAGCCTGATATAGACATAACCTCAGCCTGGTATAGACATAACCTCAGTCTCATATAGACATAACCTCAGCTTGATATAGACATAACCTCAGCCTGATATAGACATAACCTCAGTCTCATATAGACATAACCTCAGCCTCATATAGACATAACCTCAGTCTCGTAAAGACATAACCTCAGTCTCATATAGACATAACCTCAGTCTCATATAGACATAACCTCAGTCTCATATAGACATAACCTCAGCCTGATATAGACATAACCTCAGTCTCATATAGACATAACCTCAGCCTGATATAGACAAAGCCTCAGTCTCATATAGTCACAACCTCAGCCTCATACAGACATAACCTGTTATGAGGCCAAAAGAGTGACGAGAAGCAATTACAGAACCTGTTATGAGGCCAAAAGAGTGACGAGAAGCAATTACAGCACCAAATGGAAATCATAGAATCCAGGTCACAAAGCTGATGATGCATTTGACCAACTCGACCGAAGACAAACAGCAAAAGTCTTCCGCATATGGTACACCAGGCTGAAGTGACCCATGTTTAACAAACTAAAGACAGGCGATACTGATGCATGCAACCGTGAAACTAGTAATCAGTTATCAGTTATCAGTTGGGGTATCTATATTGCACTCCGGACATGTCCATAGGTGCTCAGATCCTCCTCCCAGCATATGCATCAGCGTCCGGTGGCTAATAGTGCCAGTTCTGTGTTGGTTGACGAGGCGCCTTGTTTCCCCGATGTACCTCTCGCGTCTGGCTGTGCCGATTCTTACTCCCAGGTCTTTCATCCTGGACAGCGAAACCAGTAATATGACAGCTAAACATTTGTTGCTCGCGTGTCCAACATATACAGAACAGAGAACAGTATTTGGCGTACAACAGCTTCATTTGAGAACAAGCTAGAGATGCCAGTAAGATCAAGTTGACTGCTGCTTTTGAAGTCAGTATAGGCTAATGATTAGAACAAGAATCGCCATGGCGAAAGTAGCCTTTAGCAAGATGAAAAACGTTCTGACCAATAAAAAGATGTCAACTTGAAACGAGAAAAAGAGTGTTGAGGGGACACATAGAGCCTGTTCTTTTGTATGGATGTGAAACTTGGACAATGAGCAGTCAAGATGAAAAACATCTGATGGCTGACAGAAATGTGGTTTCTGAGGAAAATGCAAAGAATACCATGTACAGACAGAAAAACCAATGACCAAGTACTACAGGAGAGAAATAAAAATCGTAAATTGATTATTGAAATTAGACGTAGACAGTCAAAACATTTTGGACATGTTATGAGAAGAAACGGATTGGAGAACTTAGTGACAACTGGCAAGATCGAAGGGAACAGACCAAGAGGAAGACCGAGAGGAAAATACCTGGATGGATTGGCCACATGGCATAGGTACGAGACAGGAACTACTGAGCTGATCCACGACTCTGGTGATCGAGTGAAATGGCGAGTCATGACCGCCCACGCTTTCTGGAATGGCACATGATTGATTGATGGCCAATGAACAGGCGAAGTTGAAAAAAAAAAAAAAAAAACATCTGATGGCTGTGGAAATGTGGTTTCTGAGGAAAATGCAAAGAATACCATGGACAGACAGAGAAACCAATGAACAAGTCCTTCAAGAAACAAATGAAACTCGTAAACTGATTAGAGAAAGCAGACGCAGTACAGTCACAATTTTTAGACATGTTAAGAGAAGAAATAAATTGGAGAACTTGGTGAGAACTGGCAAGATCGAGGGGAAGAGACCAAGGGGAAAACCGAGAAGTAAATACCTGGATGGCTTGATCACATGGTATGGTTGAGACAAGAACACTGAGCTGATCCACGACACTGGTGATCGAGTGAGATGGCGAATCATGACCGCCCACGCTTACCAGCATGGCACATGATGGATGGATGGATGGATGGATGGATGGATGGATGGCCAAACGGATAAGTGCCCTCGCTCTTAAACTTCCTTCCGTTGATGATGGGGTAGTGGATTTACCACATACACTTTTCAGTTCTAATAACATGTCGACATCTTGTCCTTGACTTGGAGACGTAAATTACAAGTACCTCAGAAGTCGGAATGGGTTCATGAGATGGCGATGGACACTCGTGATGGCAAAGCTAACCCTCAAGCAAATACCAGAGCTCTCACTGACAGTAGCAACTACTGGTGGTAGTGGCTCGTGATTAGACTACGTGTGAGCTCAAAGGCGAGCCACCACTGCTGCTGTATGTGCATTCATTCCGTATATTGCCGTGTGATGATGATGATGATGATGATGATGATGATGAAGAAGAAGAAGAAGAAGAAGAAGAAGAAGAAGAAGAAGAAGAAGAAGAAGAAGAAGAAGAAGAAAGAGAGGGAGGAAGGAAGGAGGAAGGAAACAGAAGACAAGAAGAAGAAGAAGAAGAAGAAGAAGAAGAAGAAGAAGAAGAAGAAGAAGAAGAAGAAGAGAGGGAGGAATTAAGGAGGAAGGAAACAGAAGACAAGAAGAAGAAGGAGGAGGAGGAGGAGGAGAATGGAGGAAGAAAGAAGAAGTGGAACGACAACAACAACAAGAATAAGAAGAAATAGACGAAAACAACAATAGGAAAAAAAACACACACAAACATAGAAAGATGAAACATTAGAAACCCTATTGAAGTTACGTGTTCCTTTTAATATTAATAGTAATAATACTAATATATAATAATAATAATAATAATAATAATAATAATAATAATAATAATAATAATAATAAGAAGAAGAAGAAGAAGAAGAAGAAGAAGAAGAAGAAACATACGAAGACAACATCAATTAAAAAAAGAAAACACACACACACACACACACACCCACACACTCGCACATACAGGAAAATGAAAACGACAAACATTAGCAACTCTATTGAATTTACAAGTTCCAGTTGATAACGGTGTGTTACAGATAAAAACTCGCCATACAGCTCGGTTCCCCGAACCATACACAAATCGGCAGCAGATAAACAAGCATGCTTTACGTGATAATTCTGAAGAAACAAAAACTCAAACATTTGAATAATGTCAACATGGCGCCGCGAGCAACGCTTTAGGGATGTCACAGAAATGAATCTCAGGTCTGAAGCTCAATGGGTGCATCGTATCAAGGTTAGCTATTAAAGGGGACGGCGAGTTGGTGTAGTAGCTAGACGCTAGCCTGCGGCTCTGGTAGCCATGAGTTCGAATCTCAGGTCTGCGCAGATTTAAAATTGGTACCAAGAAATTTCTTTGGAAATAAAGGCGGCGAGCATGATACTGACCACACCATTCGCTTAGTGTCAGTTCATTATCATCATCAAGTGCCCTGCCAGCTGGAGTAGGCGTTCACGTCTCTCCACAGATTTCGGTCCTTTGGTGTTCTGGATCAACCCTTCTGATGGTATTCCTCCATGCCACCGTCCAAATCCATCGAGCATAATTTCTCTTGGTCTACCTTTCCCCTCTCTTCCCCTCGATCTGTCCAGTTGTCACGATGATCTTCAATGCATCTCTTCTTATCTCATGACCAAAGAAAACTGTTTGTTTCTTATTGTTGTATATAACGTTCTAGTTTCATTAGCCTTTTTCTTAATGCTGTACAGGGTTTATATGTAATGACTGTGCAGTGTTTGAAAATATTGACGGTCCCAGTTTTGTATTTACCTATTATGTTGCATGAACATTACAGAAGGTGATTACAAAACTTGGACAGGCAACATTTTCAAACGGTGCACAGTCATTAAAAATACACCCTATATACACTGTTCTAGTTTCATTAGCCAATTTAAAACAATCGTTGTTAGTTACTCTGACAGTTCCAGGAATCCATGTTGTATACAGTTCAAAATGGACAAAGATGGCAGGAGTGGGTGGCAGGCACAGACACAGCTATCTGACGGGGACTGGCGCGGGTATGTTGTCCCGGTCATCCAGGAGGACGAAGTAATGAGTGAGCAAGATGTGTGCACTTTAAGAGCGCTAGTTGTTGGAACACTCAAGATAGGCAAGGCAGACGCTCTGGTAAGTATCTGGCAGATATTCTAGTAACTATCTGGCAGACATTCTAGTAACTATCTGGCCGACATTCTAGTAACTATCTGGCAGACATTCTAGTAACTATCTGGCCGACATTCTGTGACTGACTATCTGGAAGACATTCTAGTAACTATCTGGCAGACATTCTAGTAACTATCTGGCCGACATTCTGTGAATGACTATCTGGCAGACATTCTAGTAACTGTCTGGCAGACATTCTGTGACTATCAGGCAGACATTCTAGTAACTATCTGGCAGACATTCTAGTAACTATCTGGCAGACATTCTAGTAACTATCTGGCAGACATTCTAGTTACTATCTGGCAGACATTCTAGTTACTATCTGGCAGACATTCTAGTAACTATCTGGCAGACATTCTAGTAACTATCTGGCAGACATATTAGTAACTCTCAGGCAGACATCCTAGTAGCTATCTGGCAGATATTCAGGGGATCATCTGGCAGATATTCTGGAACTATCTATGCGTGACTAGTTTAAGATACAATAACAGGTGAAACAGTGTATTTGAGCATGCTTGAATTTAGATTTAAGTATGGCTGCAGCAAGAAGGGACATCTGAGGGGAGGAGTCCGATGTTTAGACATAGAAGGGACATCTGAGGGGAATAGTCCGATGTTTAGACATAGAAGAGACATCTGAGGGAAGGAGTCCGATGTTTAGACAACCAGTATGCAACCAGAACGATCAGCACTACACGAAAGTGTGTGAACGAGACGAATCATTTATGTGGTAACCCGGAGTGCTATAAACTAACTTTTATAAACCAGGCAACCACTTAAAGCGAATAGAAGCGAATAAAGTTATTCAACACTTTAAGAAATGTTATTGTCACCAGGCTGGGGGTGGAGGGGGCGGTTAGGGATGTCAGCAATGCTTTATTTTAAGAGCAAATTGATAAGATTGTGTCACGGAGAGAGATTTAGCTATCTCGGGCTAATGATAACAAAAGATGGATGGAAGAAGCAATAAAGTAAACTTAAAATAAAACACTTATAGACAGCATTCCAGAAGATAAAAGACAGTCTGTGTGATAGAGGCCTGTACACGTAAGTAAGAAAATATGTGACACATAAACATGAAATACTACTGTATGGAAGTGAATCATGGACACTGAATATCAGGATAAGTAAGAAACTAGGTCTAAGCCTTGGTCACAACTGGTTTAGGATTGACGCTCCGACTGGCGTGCAGTTAAAGATTGCTTTGCTGATCCGGCAGCTTTGCAGCTTTTCTTGTCCCAGATGTATTAGTGTCACTTTTCCCCTGGAGTAAACTAGGATAGCCGAGAGAGGGATCTTGTTGCGTGGCAACACGTAGTCTCTACATTTCAGCACAAGCTTTGTGCTGCGGAGAAATATAACGACATCCGGGGTCCCCACCAAGGGTTGCAGTTATGTCTTTATTGAAGCACAACGTAACAGACTATGATTTGACAAGCGGCAAGGCGCCAGTTAGTCAGTAAGACACCGGGGAATTCTCCGTAGACTTCAGATAACCCGAGGATGTCTAAGAACATCTTTATTTGGATGCTAAAGGAGCATTAAAGGCAAGGGGTTCGAATGTATTGCATGAGGTGTGATCCCATTGACTCTGTCTGTTACCGCAGAGCGACCTCCCGACCCGACCGACAGACCACGAACCCCATAGCTCCAGGTCAGCACGGCGGAATGGATAAGAGCGCTCGTTCTTAAACTTTCAGTGTAGCGGTTTCAACAACTACGCCTGTCAGTTGGAGTAAACTGTTGACATCTCGTTCTTGACTCGGGGAATTATAAGTACCTCTGAAGTCGGAGTGGGTTCACTTTGATGGCGGGGGACACTGGTAACAAGAAAAGCTAATCCACGCGCTAAAATAAGACCAGTGCATTAGAAGTAGTGGCATTTTTATGGACTACGCTTGAGTTCAAGCAAGCGAACAAAAAAAAAAAAAAACCTGCTTAATTCGAAAGGCGGATGTCGAAAAAAAAACACACCCTCCCATGACCTTCGGAACGTGAGGCCGGCGATTTGTCCATTTGGCCACATATATCCCCAAATACTGAAATAGGTCAGTATCCAAGGACAGATATGTACCCAAATCTTGGCATGGAGACCTTATATTTGCGTTCTTGTTACCGTTAATAAGATGAACAAAACATGAGGAAAGTGAATGATCTTGAACATATACGAAAACATGGGCCACCGTCTGTGACGAAGGGGGTAATGCAATTTGCAATCATTCATCCTGCACTCAAAATTATCTGCAGGCGATTTGAAAGCAGACAGCGTTGTGTGGGGTTTTAACAGTAGTATGAGCGTCGGTCGTCAGAGAGCAATGGCAAGCTACTGAACGTAAGCTTGTCTAGTAAGTCACAAAGCGGCCAAACAATGCTGGGGTTGACTGCAACGTCATGCTAAGGATATGCAATTAAGTCAGAGTAAGTAAGAGAAAATAAAAGAATCTTAACAAAGGCTGTAGCTAAACAGTATTAAAGGAAAGAAAAATATAAAGAAAGAAAGAACCAAAACAAAAGTAGAAAGAGAGGTAGCATGGAAGAAAGAAAGAAAGAAAGAAAGAAAGAAAGAAAGAAATATTCAAACAAAAGCAGAAAGAAAGAAAGAAAGAAAGAAAGAAAGAAAGAAAGAAAGAAATAGGCCTGACACTGGATAATTAGGTCAAGCCCGTTTAACAATCTTGGTGAGCAGGGAAATCTCCAGTTATTTATTGTTTTTTTCCGCCAGGCAGACGATAGATCCAGTAATTTCCAGAACCATATCACATGGGAGATCATTGGACATTTACTGCTTACACGTGACTCAATCCAGCCTGGTGATTGGCGGTGGAGTATAAGTGATTATAGCAGTAAAGCCAATGGGATTGCTGAAAGCGATTTACAGCAACCATAAAGTGAAAAAAGAAAGAAATAAAATCACAAGGAAAGAAATCAAAAAAAAAAGGAAGAAAGAAAGATAGCAAGAAAGAAATTGGACAAGACAGACAGACAGACAGACAGACAGACATAATAAAACACTATAAAGAAAGAAAGAAAGAAAGAAAGAAAGAAAAGAATATAAACAAACAGAGAAAAACACAAGAAAGAAAGAAAACAAAGGAGAGAGAGAGAGAGAGAGAGAGAGAGAGAGAGAGAGAGAGAGAGAGAGAGAGAGAGAGAGAACATAAACAAACATAGAAACGAAACACAACAGAATGAGAGAAAGGAAGAAGGAAAGACAGACAGACAGACAGTCACAGAAAAAGAAAGACAGAGAGAAATGGGCCTGGCACTGGGTAATTAGGTCAAGTCAGTTTAACCATCTTGGCGAGCATGAAAATCTCGTTATTTATTGTGTTCTTGCGCCAGGCAGACGTTACATCCAGAAATTTCCAGAACCATATCACATGGGAGATCATCGGACATTTACTGCTTACACGTGACTCAATTCGGCCTGGTGATTGGCGGTGGAGTATAAGTGATTATAACAGTAAAGCCAATGGGATTGCTGAAAGCGATTTACAGCAACCAGAAAGTGAAAGAAAGAAATAAAAACACAAAGAAAGAAATCAAAAAAGGAAGAAAGAAAGATAGCAAGAAGGAAATCAAGCCAGACAGACAGACAGACAGACAGATAGACAGAAGGAAAAGAAAGAAACACAGGAATAAAACACTAGAAAGAAAGAAAGAAAGAAAGAAAAGAATATAAACAAACAGAGAAAAACACAAGAAAGAAAGAAAAAAAAAAGAGAGAGAGAGAGAGAGAGAGAGAGAGAGAGAGAGAGAGAGAGAGAGAGAGAGAGAGAGAGAGAGAACATAAACAAACATAGAAACGAAACACAACAGAATGAGAGAAAGGAAGAAGGAAAGACAGACAGACAGGCAGTCACAGAAAAAGAAAGACAGAAAGAAATGGGCCTGGCACTGGGTAATTAGGTCAAGCCAGTTTAACCATCTTGGCGAGCATGAAAATCTCGTTATTTATTGTTTTCTTGCGCTAGGCAGACGTTACATCCAGAAATTTCCAGAACCATATCACATGGGAGATCATTGGACATTTACTGCTTACACGTGACTCAATCCAGCCTGGTGATTGGCGGTGGAGTATAAGAAATTATAGCAATAAAAGCCAATGGGATTGCTGCAAGCGATTTACAGCAACCAGACAGGGTAATCTTCAGCCGCGTAGATAATTAATGGAGTTGAATATTGTTGTTAAAACACGTAAGATTTATAGGTGTTTGCATACTTAACACACACGCAGGATGTAATCCAGTAGAGAAAGTTGCGCGTGTAGTGCTGTTGTGGGCAAAAGTGACATTGTTGTTGCAATCCAGAATATTCGAGAAGCCATGATGATGACGTGTACACATGAACATTTATGGCCAGTATAATAAAATTGTTAGGAAAAATTTAGCGATTCAATTTATGACTTAAACCAAGTAAACGAAAGAAAGTTTATTTTATGCATGATTATGGTTGTAAATTTCTCGCTGCCTGAAGGTAACTATCGTTAGAAAGTCAGATTACAGATTTTTATAGATGGGTAGAGGGAGATGATATAATCAACAAATAATATAGTAATTGAAGATACATAATAATATTTGGTGATCAGCACTAGGCGCCTCATTTTATAATTTATAGGCACCGTTTACAAGCATATAGTGTCTGACCGTGACAGTTTTATTTTTCTCTTGTCTATCTTGGTTCTTTCTTTCTTCCTTTCTGTTTAGTTTTGTGAGTTTTGTTTTTTCGGTCTTTGATTCTTTGTCTTCCATCCATTCTTATTTCTTATTGTAAGATGTCTCGTTCTAGTTTAGTTTAGTTTAGGTTTAGTTTAGTTTAGTTTAGTCGGCGGATGGACATCACGGCACACAGGTGTAACCCATAAGCACTCCGTTCTACTTCTAACTCAAGCCTGAGTCCGGAGAAACCCAGCTCAGTGCTGGGTGGGTGAACTACTTTGGGTAAATTGTAAACTCGAAAGTTTGCCCGGGCAGAGCCGTTAGGCTAGTCTTTTTCGATTTCCAACTGCCAAGGGATTTGTTACGTGCGCAACAATACACACGGGTGTCCGATCTTATACCCAGAGACCAGGAGGAATTTTGTTTCTAGAAGTCCACGTGAAAAAATCCTGGCCCTCACCGGGGACTTGAACCCGGGACCTCCAGCACTCGAGGCGGACACAATACCTCGAGACCAGTCAGCTCCCCCCCCCCCCCCCCCCCAGATGTCTTGTTCTGCGTCTGTCTGTCTGCCTGCCTTGCCATTCTTTTCCTGACTGCCCTACCTGCCTACTCGCTTGCCTCGTCTGTTCCGCATCACCTCGCCTGCCCTGCCTGTCTGCCTGTTCTATCCTTCCTCCCTGCCCAACCCTACCCTGCTCTGCCCTGCCTGTTCTTCTTTCTTTAATTCTGGTCTTGTGTGTCTGTCTGTCGGTCTGTCTGTCTGTCTGTCTGTCTGCCTGCCTGCCTGCCTGTCTTCTGTCTGTCCTTTTTAAAAATTTATTTATCTCTTATAATAATAAGCTTGAAATATGGTTATATTGTTAAAATTGTTGAATCATTGCTATATTGTTAAAATTGTTGAAATATTGTTAAATTCAAGCATGAGGGCAACAAGCAAGCCGATCTTTTGCCGAACATGGCTGTGATCGAGGATTGAAGGGCAATGAATGGGCTAGACATCATTCATGTCATAAGAGATAAGAACACACACATGACTTTAAGGACGATGGGGAATCTACTTCCGTGTCCATAGTCAGGCAGATGGGGGTTCAGTGGGGAGCCACAAGACTTCAATTGTTTGTCAAGGGCACACGATCTTTGATTAACGGTTTCAATGCCGAAGGATAATTTATGGCCAAATGGGACTCCCTATTTGGACAGAAGGATTCTGCTAGGGTCGTCGTGTTATATGATTTCTTTCATGGTATCTTCCGCAGTTGCAATACTCAGTGAACGGAAATTGCACTTAATAGTACTTGTTCATTTGATTGTGTACCCCATTCAGTGGCACCTTGCCGTCTTGACAGACGATAGTTTGTGCTTTTAAAAAGGCATAATAACTTTTACCTATGGCTGTAGCGAATGTGACTGATAAGGCCAATTCGCGCTGTAAATGTCCGTTCACAGTGGTTGCATGTGAACACGTGGCAATTTCCACCATCATGAACCATCTGACGTCTCACACGCTCGGCGTGTGACTTATCTGCAATAATTTTCTCCTTTGTCTTTATTCCATTTCTGATGTTTGCCCTCCATGCAACACGTTCAGCGGCGACTTGCTCCCAATATGCATTATCAATGCCTGTATCAATCATGATTATGATACACACATCTTTGTACCGTAGTAGATAAAGGCCGACCCTGAGATCTCTTACCCGTCTGTAATTCACCAGAAAAGATGTCCTTTGGTATTCTACCATCATCCATCCTCCTAAGATGTCCTATCCATCTAAGTCTACGAAGACTGAGCATGGAATAATAAATAATTGTGTACCATGTTTAGCCTAAGCGTACTTGTTGTTTGTCACTGAATTTGTTAATCTAAACAAAGCTGACACAATTAGTCCTTATACGCTGGCGGAAATGTGTATTAGGAGGAAGCGGAGCACTTATGGACGTGTCCGGAGTGCAGTGATCATGATGATCTTCACTAACCACTACTTGGTGGAATGTGGAGCATTATTTATCCCACGATGAGTTACTGTGCAGTCTATCTGTCTGCATAACCCTGGTGTTAGATGTCTAATTGCTATGTCCTCAGTTTATTTGAGTAATCGTTGAAAAATAAAATTATGGCCATATATTTCAGTGATGTAGTTTGGGTTTGTTGCAGAGAAAGAGACAAAGAATGCTATTGTTGGTTTGTCAATAGAAAAGATTTGGTTCGATGATTGTGGAAACATGTCTACCGAGGCAACAGGATCTATATTTGTGTTATTTTCAAATTCGTTTGCATATCCTTGACACGACGTTGCAATCAACCCCATAATTTTTTGGCTGTTCGTGATCACTTGGCAAGTTATGTTCATTTTGCCATTGCTTTCTGAAAGCCCTACACTCATACTATTGTATGAAAACGAACGCAAAGCATTCTGCTGCCATATGGCCTGCAGCTATGTGGGATTGCGAACTGCGGCCATTCGCCACAGAAGTGGTATTTTGTCAACATCGTTCGATAAAGTTCATAAAGTGAATGAAGATCTTTCCAATATTGTTTTTGGGCTCTGCATAACAAGAACATGTTTCGGGAAAAGAAAATCGAATCTGCCAGTAAAATAAAGAGCAGAACTTCTCGGGTGAGCTCTGACCAATCAAAAGAAGAGTTGGACAATGATGTGTTTTATCACATGATGTGTTCAACATTTACAATGAGAAAATGCGCAGACATATTATGATAGCAGCCACCTCAGACAGAGAAATCGTTTTTCGCTTCAGAAGAGGACAATCTGCATTAAAAACAAAATAAAACAAAACAAAAAACCCATACCACAAATTAAATTGTGTGTGGCTTGTCCAACTTAACTTCCTCCACGTTTGCTTCTATTCGGACACTTCCGGTGACCTAGATCTTATGGTTATTTACTGAGCATAAGGTTAGTCAGTGTCGCGAAATAAACTTGTTAGTTCGATAGATGACAAACAAGACCTGACAGTTGTCTGCAAAAACACCAGCAACCCTTTGATGTGGTACAGACTGAGAAAAATACGTCGTTAAAACTGTCTGCACACGGTCGGCATTTCTAACTGTGAAACAAAATACGTCGCGTCAAAATGTCTACACAGTCGGCGATTTCGTATGATGTGGGTTGTTCGAGAAAACGAATAACAACGCCAAACGTCTGCCACGGCGGTAGTAGCCTTTGAAGTGGAGACGAAATGTCTGAAGGCAAGTCGGGATGGATTCTGTGATGTGGGGAATTCTCAGGTTGAACTATTGATGCACGGGACAAAGAATTTCCCCAAATGAAAGCAAATTTGACCGCAGATTGACTCCAGTTAGTCTAGAATAGGAGGACAAAACCAGACTCTGGACTGATTGGCGTCTAGACTTTTTGGTGACGTCACTCAAGCACCGATATAAAACCCAGTTGCGGTAAACAAGTGGAGTGAGTCGGCCAAAAATTCTGAAGTGTTAAGATCGGTGCATTATTCCGAGTTGTGTTACACGAGAGAGACTATAATGTCTAAGTGGTGATAGTTATCCGCGGACATAGATCCAGTCTGAGATTGCATAGTTTCGATTAGCAACTGGAATAGGCATATGGTTCCATTTACAGGTCCACGTAGGTGTGCTATGATTTTCAACAGTGAAGCTAACACATTTTAGAAGATGATGGCTCAGAATTTGACGTCAGAAGTTGCTGAGAGGCCGCTACATTGGGCTTATACCCAAGTTGGTTTGCAGGAACCTGGCTTCTGCTGAGCAGGACATGCTGATGAGATTTATGTTTTAGCAAGTGATAAGTGTATCACTGAACAGTCAGAACATTGTAATATACACTACTGATACCAGGAACAGTCATACAACTTTATACTGATACCTAGAACAATCAGAGTGTGGTGTTATTATGGGGAGTCTTTAAAACCAGTGACACTAGATACATTAAGATTTCCCCAGTAACAGTGACAATAGTCTTAGAATTCTCTGATTAACAATCATTTAAATAACAGAGGAAATTCATAGTGTTAAGCAGATTGAAGACTCTCATTAGACAGTGTTTGTCATGGGTGTCCAAGCATCCTAGTGGTTCAAGAGACAACGGAGGAAGGCTTCACGTGACCGGAGGAGCATCACCTTGGTGAGGTTGCTTGTCTGGAATACATGGTGCTAGTGTGTTCTCAGCACAGTGATGAGAATGACTATACTCCTGAACACTGATCTGAGTCTATAGACACTTTAGAATATACGTCACACATTCTACACTTTATACACACACACACACTTCTCCTACATATACTCTTTGCTTTAATACATTTCTTGTTTTATTTGTTGAAGCTAGAGTTGTCAAGTATGTTATGTTGGGGAAGAATGAGAGGGGGCATGATCCAGGAGTGAGTAAGAGTGAGAAGAAGGTGTCTTCAGATTGAGGGAGTGTTGTGGACGGAGTCTACTGGATATCTCCAGGATAGAGATATTGAATTAAAACAAATGTGGGTGTTGATTCCCCTCACTCCAGGGACGACACTAAAGTGGTAAAGAAGAACAAATAACTACTACGACATTCATTCTTTACACACACGACAGTCAGGTCTTAGTCAAATATGACTGAGCTACAGTGTGACAGCAGACTTTACGACATGCTTCAGTTAGCTCCGAATGTTGGGCGGCGCTCACCAAACCCGACACCCCACAGCGTGCCACGGCATCGAGCGGAGGCGAGTAATTGGGAGGGTACAAGCCTTACCCCAGTGCGAGGAAATGTAATTTAAACATTAAATGTCATGGCAGGGCAGACCAGGCCGTAAGCCTTTGGTGGCAACTGGTCTAGGATGGAAGCTCCGAGAGGCTGACAGCAAAGTATTGCTTTGTTGATCAGGCAGCTTCTGCAGTTTGTCTTATTCCAGACGTATTGGTATTACCTTTCCCGTGGAGTATACTTGGTAGGCCGAGAGAGGGATCATGGTGCATGGGCAACGCATGGTCTCTAAATTAAGATCAGGCCTTGTGTCATGGAAAGGTATAACTCCAACTTTGCTGCATAATTTAATATTCTTACGTTGTATGCTATGTTATTGGAAAGTAAAACAGCATAATAAACACTGAATATAAGAGAAGACACAAGGGAAAAAAGAAACCGGCTTCGCAAACATCCACCCAAACATATCATCATTTTCATCTGCCCACAAACCGCACGATTCGCTTATTTATTTCGTTTCGTTTCATGTCTACATTTTCATCATCCCTGCCGGAACTTAACACAATCGACGAAACCCATTTCCAATTTCCGTTTCCGCTCCTTTTCTTTTTAACTGTTTAATTCGAATCTTCGTTTGCATTCCTTCATGATTCCCCGAGCACTCATTTATTCTCAGATGTCTAACTTTCAATATACATTTTCTCTTTCTTTCAAATCCCATTAATTTTACTTTTTAGGATAGCATATATGTTTAACCATCATTACTGCCTCAAATGCTTATTTTAATGTGTACACATTTTTGTGAACTGATTTTTGTGTGTCCTGTCACGGTCTGCCTGTCGTGTTTTCTGTAATCTTGCCGCAGAGTTTAATCAGTCTTTTACGCATGACTGAATTAAGTCACACATGATTCTTTCATTATTTACATGTCGTAGGATTAAAGCACTCGAGTCTAGTTCTGCCTCTACAGCAAAGTCCTGTTGTATCTACTACTACCACGACACTTGATACAACCACCGCCACCACCACTGCAATTAAATACGACTTCAACTGACTTACTACAACTACCACTACCACGACACTTGTTACAGCTATCACTACCACGACACTTGTTACAACCACCACTACCACGACAAATCTTACAACAATCACTACCACGACACTTGTTACAACCACCACTACCACGACAATTCTTACAACCTCTACTACCACAACACTTGTTACAATCACCATTACTACAACACCTCTTACAATCACCACTACCACAACAATTGTTACATTTATCACTACCATGACACTTGTTACAACCAACACTACCACGACACTTGTTACAACCACCACTACCACAACACTTGTTACAACCACCACTACCACAACACTTGTTACAACAACCACTACCACAACACTTGTTACATCCACCACTAACACGACTCCAACTAATCCGTCGTGAATCAATTTACTATAATTACCGCAACCACGACATGTGTTACAACCACGACCACCACAAAACATACAACTCCAACTAATACGACATCATCTTATTTACTATAATTACTACAACCACGACATTTCTTTCAACCCGCACCACAACACTACGACTCACTAATACATCAACCCATTTACTACAGCTACCACTACCAAGATATGTGTTACAACTACTGTCACAAAAACCAACCATACGAGAACTCCAACGAATACTAGGACAACCACCTCTCAACAACTGTCAAGACAGCCACCACAACAACAGCCAACCATACTGCAACTTCAGTTAATAATTGGACAACCACCTCACAAGAACTGCTACAATCACCACAACCACGACCACGACAACCACCACAAAAAACTAACAATACAACAACTCCAGCTAATACTAGGACAACCACCTCATAACAACTATCACAAATACCATCACAAAAACCAACCACGCTACAACTCCATCTAATACAAGAACAACCGCTTCACCACAAATGTCACAACCACCACTATCATCACCACAGAAACTAAGCACACTACAACTCCAGCTAATACTAAGACAACCACCACCACCACAGAAACCAACCATACTACAACTCCATCTAATTTTAGATCAGCCACCTCACCACAACTGTCACAACCACCACCACCACCACCATCACCACCAGAAAACCAACCACACAACAACTCCATCGAATACCAGGGCAACTACATCACCACTAATCATACTCCCACCATATTTACTTCTAGCGGATAGTCGAGCAGCACGAGGATCCACCTCATACAACCTGGGACTTGTGATCGATCCTTGTTTAGGCACGGGTCAGGGGTTGATGCATCGGCGGTATAGTGCTTAGCGTGCTTGCCCAACAAGTCAATTGTGGGGGTTCAATCCCCACCTGAGGTAGGATATTTTCCCTCATCCACTGCAGTTCCGGAGACAACGCAAAATGAAAATGGATGCCAGACAATTATTATAATTATCTGGAGAGGAAAGATGACTGGAAAGGGTCCTGCTCACCTCAACCAACCCATACGTTGTAATTTAGAATATATGAAGATCTAACACCCGAGTCGGACATTGTTAACTTCGAGCTACTCCAGCAATAAGAAAAGGCATTAAAACAATCATGTTCTCAACATTTCGTTCATTCATTCATTCATTCATTCATTCATTCATTCATTCATTCATTCATTCATTCATTCAGTAGCATGTCGTTTGCAGAACCTCGCTCCCATAACAACCTTCCGGAAAGCTTCTCGGTCATAGTCAAGATGACCCACGCCGATACACTCATCTGGAGATCATCTGCCACATCTTGCATCCATCTTCTCTTATGCCTTCCTCTTCGTTTCTTCCCGGGCATATGCCAAACCATGATTGTTCTCTCCAATCTTTCATGACGTTTCAAGTGACCAAAATATTTCAATTTCTTTGTTTTATCATCTTTAGTAGCCAACCTTCTTCAATATTCAGCTCATGTTTTATGGTTGTATTTGTTCTTTTCTGTACCCAATATATTCTTAGAACCTGTCTATAACATTGATTATATTCAAAGGCATTTGTGCGCTGTTCAGCTTGTTTAGTAAGTTTCCGGGTCTCACAGGCGTATGTTGCAAAGGGAAAGATGCATGCTCTTAAAAATCTAATGTTTGTAGTTCTATCTGTCCCCCGCCACAATTTATTCAGTTGTTTTAAGTTTTGAAGAGCAATAGATAATTCGTCTTTTAATTTCTTTCATTGTGTCACCATTGTTGGTAATTATTGAGCCAAGATATTCGAAATTGTCCACGACTTCCAAGATTTCCTCATTAATATATATTTATTTCTTCATATTAGTTTTATCTGTAAGCATTATCTTTGTTTTTGCTATGTTAAGATATAAGCTGTAGTTTTTACTATTCTTTTGGGTTCAGGTTATTACGAGGGCGAGTCAATAAGTAAGTCACACAGTTCTGTGGGATGGCAGTTAAATGTAATTGGTGTTTTCTACAGGTGTCATTAGGTGACAGCAACATCGAACATTATATTCCCGTTCGTCAGGTGGCGCTAGGTGTCTCATGCGCATGCGCAGCGCATAAACAAAATGGCGACTGTACTTACGGAGTGTACAACCAAAGAGCAACGTGCTGTTGTGCGTTTTTTGTGGGCAAAAGGACTGCCAAAAAAAAAAAAAAGACTGGGCAAAGGACATTCATAAGGAAATCCTTCCTGTTTATGCTGACAAATGTTTGTCCCGTAAAGCAGCGCATAGCTGGGTAGAGAAACTTTTCTCAAGGACACGAATGACGCCGAAGTTGAATATGAAGTGAAAACGTGGTTTAGAAAACGAAGCATGCAGTTATATGCAGCCGGTGTAGGAGGACTGATAAAACGATTGGATAAGTGCATCAATGTTGGCGGAAATTATGTTGAGAAATAATGGAACAATGTATGTATAAAAATAAACTGGTTTCATGGTGTTATCATATATAGTTATTTTTCTACAGCCATTTGTGGCTTACTTATTGACTTCCTATCGTGGTTTTCTGTACCATTCTGTGATGTTCATAGTAATACCGTATCATCAGCAGTATCGAATCTCTGGTATTTCATGACCACCGATATTTAGGGCATCATATAGCTCCCTGTTTATATCATCTCTTACATTTCTCATTGTATTTTCGGCGTACAGGTTAAAGAAATACGGAGACAGCACACAGTTCTGAAGGACTCCTTGCTTGATGTCAAACCAATTTGATGTCTCGCCATCTATTCTAACCTCTGCTTGTTGGTCAAGATAGAGCATTTTTATGAATTGTTCTACATGTGGTGGAAAGGCTTTTTTCCCCCTCATGATTTCCCAAAGTTTCTGATGTTGTACACAGTCAAATGCCTTTGAATAATCCACAACACATGAGAATAGGTTTAAATTAACGTCTCTACACTTCTATATTATTAAACGCATGTTGAGTATGTGATCTCTTGTTCCTCTTCCTTGTCTAAATTCAACTTGAACCACGTTAATCTCTTCTTCCATTTGTCTTACGAAGTCGTCCCAATTATGATTGTTAGTAGAATTTTACTTGTATGACTGATCAGGGCAACAATTCTATAGTTGTTGCATAAATTCATGTTGTTGCCATTGTTTGGTATTGGAATGAAAAGAGTTCTCTTTCAATCTTTTGGCCATATACCATATTTCCATATCTTTTTACATAATGTGTGATAGATTTGTATGCTTTCTTCTCCTCCAGCTTTAATTAGTTCAGCTGGTATCTCATCACATCCAGGTGATTTACCATTCTTCAGGTTCTTTATTGCCCATGCAATTTCATCTAATGAGGGTTCAGGTTCTGTCTCTTCTGTCATTGGTTCATATATCTCATTAATATCATCACAGGCATTCATATCATATATTCCACGGCAGCATTTCTTCCATCTTATTGAATTTTTCTAGATTCTCTTAGGGTATTTCCCAACGTGTCGCAAATAACATCTTATTGAGGTTGAACAAATCTTGTCAATAACCTCATTTCTTTTAACATTTCAGTAATCTCTTCCAGTCTTATGATATTGCTCTATTCTAGTACAACAATCTTGTATTTACTTGTTTTTATCCTTTCCTGTGTTCTTTCTAATTTCTCGTGTTAAAGATTTATACTTCATCCTGCTGTTATCGGTTTCTTAACATTTAACGTCATAATTTTCATCTTAATATTTAATGTTATAATTATCATCTTAATATTTAATGTTATAATTATCATCTTAATATTTAATTTCATAATTACTTTTTTAAAGTGTATTATTCCTTTACACGATTATTTTCTTTTATACAAGATCTTATGTTTATTTTCTTCTTTATGTTTCGCCTTCAAAGGACCTTTAACATGATATGATTATGACAATGATGATGAAAAGATTGATAATGTCAACTCAAATAGCTATTTCTCCTCTACCAACTAAAAAAGCAATTTATCCTCTACCAACTCAAATAGCAATTTCTCCTCTATCAACTCAAATAGCAATGCCTCATGTATTAACTCAAATTGCAATTTATCCGATGTCAAATCAAATAGCAGTAGAACTGGCTTATTTACATGTGTACAGTAGAACTGGCTTATTTACAGGTGTACAGTAGAACTGGTTTATTTACAGGTGTACAGTAGAACTAGCTTACTTACAGGTGTACAGTAGAACTTACTATTTACTAGTGTACAGTAGAACTGACATATTTACTAGTGTACAGTAGAACTGACATATTTACTAGTGTACAGTAGAACTGACATATTTAGGTGTACAGTAGAACTTACTATTTACTGGTGTACAGTAGAACTGACATATTTACTGGTGTACAGTAGAACTAACATATTTACTGGTGTACAGTAGAACTGACATATTTACTGGTGTACAGTAGAACTGACATATTTACTAGTGTACAGTAGAACTTACTATTTACTGGTGTACAGTAGAACTGACATATTTACTGGTGTACAGTAGAACTGACATATTTACTGGTGTACAGTAGAACTGACATATTTACTGGTGTACAGTAGAACTAACATATTTACTGGTGTACAGTAGAACTTACTATTTACTGGTGTACAGTAGAACTTACTATTTACTGGTGTACAGTAGAACTGACATATTTACTGGTGTACAGTAGAACTAACATATTTACTGGTGTACAGTAGAACTTACTATTTACTGGTGTACAGTAGAGCTGACATATTTACTGGTGTACAGTAGAACTGACATATTTACTGGTGTACAGTAGAACTGACATATTTACTGGTGTACAGTAGAACTAACATATTTACTGGTGTACAGTAGAACTGACATATTTACTGCTGTACAGTAGAACTGACATATTTACTAGTGTACAGTAGAACTGACATATTTACTGGTGTACAGTAGAACTGACATATTTACTAGTGTACAGTAGAACTTACTATTTACTAGTGTACAGTAGAACAGACATATTTACTAGTGTACAGTAGAACTGACATATTTACTGGTGTACAGTAGAACTTACTATTTACTAGTGTAAAGTAGAACTGACATATTTACTAGTGTACAGTAGAACTGACATATTTACTAGTGTACAGTAGAACTGACATATTTACTAGTGTACAGTAGAACTGACATATTTACTGGTGTACAGTAGAACTGACATATTTACTAGTGTACAGTAGAACTTACTATTTACTAGTGTACAGTAGAACATGACATATTTACTAGTGTATAGTAGAACTGAAATATTTACTGGTGTACAGTAGAACTTACATATTTACTGGTGTACAGTAGAACTGACATATTTACTAGTGCTACAGTAGAACTGACATATTTACTAGTGTACAGTAGAACTGACATATTTACTAGTGCACAGTAGAACTGACATATTTACTAGTGTACAGTAGAACTGACATATTTACTAGTGTACAGTAGAACTGACATATTTACTGGTGTACAATAGCTCTTACATATTTACTGGTGTACAGTAGAACTGACATATTTACTGGTGTACAGTTGAACTGACATATTTACTAGTGTACAGTAGAACTGACATATTTACTGGTGTACAATAGCTCTTACATATTTACAGGTGCACAGTAGAACTTACTATTTACTGGTGTAAAGTAGAACTGACATATTTACTGGTGTATAGTAGAACTGACATATTTACTGGTGTACAGTAGAGCTTACTATTTACAGGTGTACAGTAGAACTGACATATTTACTGGTGTACATTAGAACTGACATATTTACTAGTGTACAGTAGAACTTACTATTTACTGGTGTGCAGTAGACTGGCATATCTTCTTTAGGTACAGGTAGACGCAATTTACATAGAATTACGTAAATGCAACTCTACAGAGAGTTATTACGTGTACATAACACAGGTATTGACTACGGGGAGAGTGAACTGTAGACTATGTGAAGTGAGGAAGAGTAGGGTGAGTGGAGAGAAATGAAGCTGTGTGTACATGAAGGACAGTGAGGGAAGAGAGGTGACAAACTGGAAGATGAGACTGTCCATTGTCTTCCGATCCCGTTCGTGGGATGCGCATGATTTGATGGCCGTGACCTGTATGTCGGCTACGCCATGGTGGGTCAGGACTGTTGAAATGCATGGATACTGGTTTCTGGGCGCCGCTGGTGATGTCAGAAAGGTGTTGTTCGAAATCTGTCCCCAAGACGTAATCCTGTCTCACCGACATATATCCATGTCGCAAACGTGTGCAGTGTAATCGCATAGATGACGTTGCGACTGATGCATGAGAAACCCTCTCGGATGTGGGAGGTCGTCTTAGGGAATGTCAGACTCTGGGTTTGAAGTACTAGTGTAAAGTAGAACTGACATATTTACTAGTGTACAGTAGAACTTACTATTTACTAGTGTACAGTAGAACTGACATATTTACTAGTGTACAGTAGAACTTACTATTTACTAGTGTACAGTAGAACTGACATATTTACTAGTGTACAGTAGAACTTACTATTTACTAGTGTACAGTAGAACTGACATATTTACTGGTGTACAGTAGAACTTACTATTTACTGGTGTACAGTAGAACTTACTATTTACTAGTGTACAGTAGAACTTTGGGTAGCGGGGTGGGGGTACACCCTATCAAAGGAGAAGTAAGGTGCCTCCTTCCCTCCGCTAGCCTACGGGACACCCTTAGGCAAGGTGGAGTACCCGTTTAGCCCCCCCCCCCCCAACAGGGTAACGTGAAGCCATGTGAGCAGGTGGTGGATTGGACTTGGGAGCAGCTGACAGATAGTTGTTGGTTATGGTTTCAAGTCGGTGACGGTGGGCTGAGGATCTCTCAGTAGAGACAATGGCTACGGTCATCCGATCAGTATGGTCACTGCCAGGAAGGACGAATGGTAGACTTCCCTCCTTATTGATTCCCGGGCAGAGGAGGCTCGTCAGCCTTGGTTGGTATCTCTTCTAAGAGAAGGAACTCTAAATCTCAAACCTCCGCTGCCTTGCGGGTATACCCATATGGGAAAGGCTTCGGGAGTAAACCCTGAAGACAAATCCGGAGATGGAGTCCCTAAGGCAGTTCCATGTTGTAAACAACATAGTTCTGGCAACTCCTGCGACGGCACCGATGCCAAGTTGCATTGGCTACTGCCTTTCCCTTGGTCAACATCGGCGACGTGGGAGAGGGGGAACCTGCTAACTGGGCAACAGCTGGTTCTCCGATTTCCATTGCCCAGGCTTGTGCCCTGAAGAGGTCACTTCAGCACCGCGTAAAGCGGTGACACAACACGGGAAGCAGCATTTGCCGGTTATAAGTCTTAATTCTCGATTGGCGTAGAGCAAGGCGCCAGGGGCTACTTCCGACGAGATCATCGTATCTCACTAAACAGCTACCGCCCGCCTAAGCTGGGCATCCCCCAGTCAATAAGGTGTTGTCTCGCCACGGTTCATCTGCTCCTGAGGGTGTGTGGAGCTTAGGGCAAAATCCTGACACATGGACCGCAATCTATACACCTAGCAACAAGAAAAAAACAAAACAACCAGCCCTAAGGCTGGGGACATGGAACGTAAGAACCATGACCCCTGGCATCTCAGACGATCTAAATGAGATTGTGGATGCCCGCAAAACTGCAGTGATAAACAACGAACTACTAAGACTGGGGATAGACATTGTCGCCCTGCAAGAGACCAGACTCCAAGAATCTGGAAGCATCAAGGAGAGGGACTTCACTTTTTACTGGCATGGCAAGCCTTGCGGAGAGACCAGGGAGCATGGAGTTGGCTTCGCTATCAGAAACAAGCTGCTTAATTCCATCATACCACCAAGAGATGGCACTGAAAGAATATTGAAGCTCCAACTCCAGACAGAGGCAGGCCCAGTTAGTATTATAAGCGTTTACGCCCCAACACTAACTGCAGCATCAGAATCTAAAGACAAGTTCTTTGACGACCTTAGCAAAGAAGTCAGTGAAACACCAGAGAAACAACATCTTTTTATCCTGGGGGATTTCAATGCCAGGGTTGGCTCCGACCACAAATCTTGGCCTTCATGTCTAGGACAGTTTGGCGTTGGGAAGATCAATGACAATGGACAACGTCTTTTGGAATTCTGCAGCCACCATAATCTGTGCGTGACCAACACCTTCTTTGACACGAAACCTCAACACAAGGTGTCATGGAGGCACCCCAGATCAAAGAACTGGCACCAACTCGACCTGGTGCTCACTAAACGCAGCAACCTCCGCAATGTACGGCTGACTCGCAGCTATCATAGTGCTGACTGCGACACCGACCATTCACTCGTCTCCAGCAAGGTGAAGTTAAAGCCCAAGAGAATCTACAGAAGCCGAACAGAAGGAAGACCACGCATTGACACCAGCGGCACCCAAAATAAAGAGAAGGTCAACAAATTCTTGCAGGCGCTAGCGGATACTCTGCCTGGCCCCACAAACGGAAATTCCACTGAGAGATGGAGTCGTTTTCGCGACACCATCACTCTCAACATTTGGCAAGAAGCAAACTAAGTCAACCGACTGGTTTAAAGCACACTCTGAAGAGATGCTCTCAGTCCTGGAGATAAAGAGACATGCATTCTCAATGTATAAAACATCACCTTCAGAGAAAACACTGCAGGCATTGCGAACGGCCAGAAATAGAGTACAACAGATGGCAAGAAGATGTGCGAACAGGTACTGGCTACAGCTCTCTGCTCAAATTCAAACTTGTGCAGACACTGGAAATATAAGAGGAATGTACGAGGGCATCAAGCAAGCTGTCGGTCCATCAAAAAATAAGATGGCCCCTTTACGATCAACTGAGGGGGTAATCATAAAAGATCGAGCGAAACAAATGGATCGCTGGGTAGAACACTACTCAGAGCTATACTCAGTGGATAACACTGTCAGCGAAGAAGCTCTGGAAGCCATCGATCAACAGTCCGCCATGCATGCCTTGGATAACGAACCTTGCCTCACAAAAATCAGCGAAGCACTAGACTCTCTCAAATCCGGCAAGGCACCTGGAAAAGATAGTATTCCACCTGAAATTTTAAAATGTAGCAAAGAAACAATCATTCCAGAACTGTATGCAATATTTCAGCTCTGCTGGATAGAAAAATCAATACCACAATATATGAAAGACGCAAACATCGTTACCCTTTATAAAAAACAAAGGCGACAGAAGCGACTGCAACAACTATCGCGGCATTTCCCTACTCAGCATTACAGGCAAGATTTTTGCCAGAGTAATCCTTAAAAGATTACACATTCTTGCTGAAAGAATCTACCACGAATCGCAGTGCGGAATTAGACCCAACAGGTCCACCATCGATATGATTTTCTCACTCCGGCAGCTCCAAGAGAAGTGCAGAGAACAGAGGAAGCCATTATATATAGCCTTCATCGACCTCAAGAAGGCATTTGACCTCGTGAGCAGAAGCGGCCTTTTTAAGGTCCTTGAAAAGGTTGGATGTCCACCCACCCTTCTTAGTCTCGTGAAATCATTCCACGAAAACATGCAGGGGACCATTTTATTTGACGGCTCAACATCCCAGTCATTCAGTATCAGCAGCGGAGTAAAGCAGGGCCGCGTGCTTGCTCCTACAATTTTTGGTATCTTCTTCGCTGTTCTCTTAAGGCAGGCATTTGGGACTGCCACTGAAGGCACATACCTCCACACAAGATCTGATGGCAAACTTTTTAACCCATCAAGACTCAAGGCAAAGACCAAAATAAGATCAAGATGTGTAAGAGAACTACTTTTTGCAGATGATGCAGCACTGACTACTCATACAGCAGAAGATCTCCAAAGGCTCATAGATCGTTTTGCAGCTGCCTGCAAAGACTTTGAGCTCACCATTAGCCTAAATAAAACACAGGTGATGGAACAAAACGCTGGTGCGCCCCCGTCAATCAAAATTGCTAATTACGAATTGAAGGTCGTCCACGATTTTGTGTATTTGGGGTGGACAATATCAGATAATCTTTCATTAGAGACAGAAATCGACAGACGCATTGGAAAGGCAGCCACAACATTTTCCAGGCTAGCTAAAAGAGTTTGGGAGAATAATAGATTAACAGAGCGTATAAAAGCTCAAGTATATAAAGCTTGTGTTGTTAGCACACTACTCTATGGGTCTGAATCCTGGACCTTGTACTCAAGACAGGAAAGAAAGTTGAATTCCTTCCACATGAGATGTCTGAGACGTATCCTGGGCATAACATGGAAAGACCACATAACAAACAAACAGGTGCTTGAACGAGCAGATATTACCACAGTGCACACCCTCCTCAAGCAGAGACGCCTCCGGTGGCTGGGCCACATATCTCGAATGGAGGATGAACGTATTCCCAAAGATCTCCTTTACGGAGAACTAGCCACAGGAAAGAGGCCAACCGGAAGACCCCAAATGCGATATAGGGATGTGTGTAAACAAGATATGAAAACCACTGGAATAGATCCAGACACGTGGGAGAGAGTTGCAACAGACAGATGCTCCTGGAGAAGAGATGTACGAAACGGACTGGTGCTCTTTGAGCGCAATCTGATCCAACAAACTGAGGATAGGCGGCACAGGCTCAAAGCGCAGTCACTTACTGCGGGACTTGCCTCGTCTTACAGATGCGGAAACTGTGACAGGGATTGTCACTCTCGCATTGGACTATACAGTCAACAGCGGTGCTGCCAGGCACCTCCCAAGCGGCACAACTCTATAGTCCTTCAGGACTGAAAGAGGCCTACTACTACTACAGTAGAACTTACTATTTTCTGGTGTGCAGTAACTTATTTACTTTCTTTAGGTCGGTGGACGCCAGATTTGAGATAGAATTAGACGTTATGTGTCAACTCTACATGATTCATTCATGTAACAAGTCACAGGTATTGACTGACGAGAAGTAGTAAAACGTTGTGTAGAACATGCTGTGCTATGTGAAGAAAGAGTAGGAGAAGACGTAAAAGAAGAAGACAACGAATAAGTAAGAAGAAGAAGAAGAAGAAGAAGAAGAAATAAGAAGAAGAAGAATGAGAAAGGAAAGGGAGGAAGGAATAAAAGGGATAAGGGAAGGAAATAGAAGAGGAAGGAGAAGGAAGGAAAGAAGGAAATTAATAATAATAATAAGAAGAAGACGGAGGAGGAGGAGACGAAAAAGAAGAAGAAGAAGAGGGAGAAGAAAATGAGGAGGAGAAGAGCGAATAATAAGAACAAGAAAAGGCAGAGAAATTGACAAAGAAAGAAGAAGAGGAGGACGATAAGAAAATAGTACTCTGCAAATACAATTCACGTTTACAGAGGGTACATTAAATTACTAAAAATAAAACAATATGGGTATTCCATACACCACCAAACAGAATACTGTCTCTGCAACATGAATTTACACGATTCGCTTGCATTTCCCCTCAACCCTCAACACACACAAAAAAAAAAAACGTTAGGCTGAAAAACAACAAAAATGGTTTATTGGATTACCATACAGTATTTAGCTTGAAAAGTAATTGAGACGTGATTCATGTATGGTAGAACGGTTTCCCTGTGTGTTTATAATTTTAATATTTGATGTGAAGTTGCAATTGTTTTTAATACACACGTTTAAAAAAAAAAAAACAGTGTTAGAGAAAAATGGATTTTAAACACGGAAGCTGCAGAAATTGGATGCATAATTTATTGCCTGGCATATTTCGCCACGTCTCGACAGGTGCACATTGCAGAGTTATAAATAGATGAATAAACCTTTGTGAAATATATAGGACATATAGTGTCTGATACTGTTTGAATGTGGAATATTTGCTATCCCCCACAGTAATCGTTAGCATAATTCAGCTTATTAACCAAAATGCTGAATGATATTTACAACAGTGGATATTTACCGAGCGATATGCTAAAATCTGTATTTATAGCAATACCAAAGAGACCAGGAGCAATTGAATGTGAAGATTTTCGTACAATTAACCTCATAAACCATGTCACTAAGCTTCTACTCAGAATTATAATGAGAAGAACAAGAAAGAAAATAAAAATGGAAATTAGTGAAGAACAGTATGGTTTATGGAAGGAAAGGGTACAAACAATGCAATATATATATATATATATATATATATATATATATATATATATATATATATATATATATATATATATATATATATATATATAATGATCTGCAATATATGATTTGCAAGGTGTGGAATGCGCCTGGCCCTGCAGCCAGCAGGGTTAGGATCGGCTAGCCTCTCCCAGGAGGGGTGAAGAGCGAGAATTAGTAGCCTGCCGATGACCCGCAGACTACACAAGTCAACCCCCACCTCCACGTGGTGCAGACCGGGCAACCATGACCGCGAGGTCATGGGCTAACGGAGCTATGGCTCGCCATAGGGGATGGACTCCCTGTGGTCAGATTTGTGTCCTAAACCTGTGACTGGCCTAGCAAGCCGGCAGGGGATCTTCATCCTGCTCGTAGAAAAACTAAGAAGTCAATCTTCCTACCAACTCTATGCTACCAATGCCAAACCTGGACAATGACAGAAAAAAGAAAAGAAAAATCACAACAACAGAAATGAGGTTCCTGAGAAAAATACTCAACGTATCAAGAAGAGATAAGATCAGAAATGAAGAAATCATGACTAAAGTGGGGGTTAAAGCAGCACTAGATTTTATTAGAAAGCAGCAAGTCAAATGGTTTGGCCATGCAAGTAGGTTACCAGTCAACAGTTTACCACAAGCAATGATGTACAGGAATATATATATATATATATATATATATATATATATATATATATATATATATATATATATATATATATATATATATATATATATATGTATATTTTTTTTTTTTTTTAGCATATCCTTTTACAGGTTTCTGAGGAAAATGCAAAGAATACCATGGACAGACAGAAAAACCAATGACCAAGTACTACAGGAGACAAATGAACATCGTAAACTGATTAGAGAAATTAGACGTAGACAGTCAAAAGTTTTTGGACATGTTATGAGAAGAAATGGACTGGAGAACTTAGTGACAACTGGCAAGATCGAAGGGAACAGACCAAGGGGAAGACCGAGAGGAAAATACCTGGATGGCTTGGCCACTTGGCATGGACGAGGCAGGAACACTGAGCTGATCCACGACACTGGTGATCGAGTGAAATGGCGAGTCATGACCGCCCACGCTTTCCGGCATGGCACATGATTGATTGATTGATTTTACAGGACTTAGCTGTCAACACCAGCATCTTTCAGCTGTATGTTGATCTCTTGGCAAGATTACGCTCAGTAGTTTGCCATTGCTTTCTGAGCGGCCGGCTCAGTTATCCCGCAAGTCACGAGCGGGGGTCGAACCACCTCAGCTCTCGCTCCGCTACGAGACTCTGCGTGATAAACGGGATTACAGAGAGAAAGTGTTGTAACCCCTCGGCCAGAGAGACCGGCATATACATATTACAAACACTAATAGAAAGGTCAATAGAGAAACAGAGAGACATATATTTATGCTTCATAGATTATACTAAGGCATTTGATAAAGTAAAACATGATGAACTGATTAACATGTTGGAAGATATCAACATTGATGGGAAAGATTTAAGAATAATAAAGAATATTTACTGGAACCAAGTAGCAGCAATTAAAATGGGAAATAAAGAGGGTAGTTACGAACAGATAAAGCTAGGAGTACGACAAGGGTGTGTCTTGTCACCAGATCTTTTCTCCCTGTATAGCGAAGTAATAATGAGAGAGATCAAAGAGAAGCCAGGAATACAAATCGGAGGATATAATATAAACAATATACGCTATGCAAATGACACATTATTGGTGGCGGATAATGCAACAGGCCTACAACAATTATTGGACATTGTAGTATCAAAGAGTGCACAGATAGGACTCTCCTTGAATATAAAGAAAACAGTTAACAATGGTGATATCAAAGAAAATGATGACACCAAAATGTGACATAGAAATAGAAGGGGAAATTCTCAACTGAGTGGATAATTTTAAATACCTAGGGACACTTATAACATCAGATGGAAGATGCACAACAGAGATTAAGAGCAGAATAGGGCAGGCAAAAGCCGCATTTCAGAAAATGAAGAGTATCTTATGCAATAAGTCGCTATCAATGAATGTAAGAAAGAGAATGCTAAAATGCTATATAGAACCAGTTTTGCTATATGGCAGCGAATCTTGGAATGTAAATGAACAAATTAGGAAGAACGTAGAAGCAACAGAGATGTGGTTTTTAAGACGAATGTTGCGAATTCCGTGGACTGCCAAAGTAACTAACAACGATTGCCTGAAAGAGACTAATGAAACTAGAACTATACAACAATAAGAAAGAGAAAAAGCTTTCTTTGGTCATGTGATGAAAAGAGAGGCATTGGAGAACATCGTGACAACTGGAAAGATCGAGGGGAAGAGAGGCAGAAGCAGACCAAGAGAAATGATGCTGGACGGATTGAGACGGTGGCATGGAGGAATATCATCAGCAGAGTTGATCCAGAACACCAAAGACTGAGATCTATGGAGAGCCATGAACGCCTACGCCAGCCGGCAAGGCACTTGATGATGACAGTAATCGTAGAGTCAATATGAAGTCTTTCTGTCTGCATAACCCCAGAATTACATGTCCAATTGCCGACTTCACGTCTTCCTACTTCTTCCGTTGTATTTCTTCAATCCTCCTTCTTCCTTATTTCTTCAATCCTCCTTCTTCCTCATTCCTCTACCTCTTCTTTATTCTCTTCCTCTCATCCTCTCCCTCTTTTTTCACTCTACCTCTCCCTCTTCTACTTCCTCCATCTGCTCCTCTTTTACTACTACTACTACTACTACTACTACTACTACTACTACTACTACTACTACTACTACTACTACTACTACTACTACTACTACTACTACTACTACTACTTCTTCTTCTTCTTCTTCTTTCTCCTCACCATCTCCTCCTTCTTCTTCCTTCCTCTCCTCCTCCTTCCCTTCGATCTTCGTTGTTGTCGTCGTCCTCCTCTCCTTTCTCCTTCTATTCTCCCTCTTCCTTCTCCTTCTCCCCACTCCTCCCACCACCTTCCCTTCTATCTTCGTTGTTGTCGTCGTCCTCCTCTCCTTTCTCCTTCTATTCTCCCTCTTCCTTCTCCTTCTCCCCACTCCTCCCACCACCTTTTCTCATATAATTACAGAATTAATGATCTAGAACATCAGAAATACAAGACATCAACTATTAACTCTCAGAAATATACGAAAACATAGAAACATTCAAAAATATCTAGTAACAACAGCCAGCAGATAGAGCGACCAATACCAAACTTTAGCACTGTTGGTAAAATAGACGGACAAACACACGGAAAACAGTTGGCAACCAGAGGAAATGGAAAAGTGACAAACCTCTGGAGGGGCCTCATGGAAGGAAAACAAAGACAAAGCGTTTAATAACAGATCTGTGGCGCTCCTGCAGTCGGTTCTTCGCGTCTGGACGACAATTATAAACTGACCGCTTTGGACGAGTTGAATTATTCAGCGAGCCTGCCGGACAGTGTGGTCAAATGTAGGACACGAAACTGGACCAGAGGGAGATAATAAGTTGTCTGATGATGCGGTTGTATGTGTGTTACTGGGGCCCTTACACGTGCTAAGTGCGACTTGCTTGAAGGGCTATGCTCCACTGGTGGGTGGGTGGATGGATGGGTGGGTGTTTGTGTGAGTGGATGGAGGTATGATGGGTGGATGGATGGATGGGTGGGTGAATGGATGGATGGGTGGATGTATGAGTGGGTTGATGAATGGGTGGATAGATGAATATGTGGGCGGATGGAAGGTGGATGTATGGATAGATTCATGGAAGGGGAGACACAGAGAAATAATGCCTTCGAATTTGCCCAGTTGAGATAACGAAAAGAGGTGACCAATTCCATTTATAGTCACATACAAAGGTATCGGAAAAGCTTACCACGAGGTTCAGTGCAACGAACGGAGTAGTAGGAGTAAACATGTCACCGATATTAGGGATTCAACTTATACCTCTAATCATCACTAATCAATCAATCAATCAATCATCATCATCATCATCATCATCATCATCATCATCATCATCATCATCATCATCATCATCATCATCATCATCAATCACAACTAATAAGTAATCATTATCATCAGTCATAACCAATCAATCATCATTAATCATAATCATTATAAATCAATAATCAATCATTACTAATCAATCGCCATTGCGATCAGACATCTCTAATCAATCAATCATTATCACCATCATCATCAATAAATTATCATCATCATCAATCGATCATCATCATCAATCACCAGTAATCAATCGTCACTAATAAATTATCATTATCATCAGTCATAATCAATCAATCATCATCAACAATCACCATCAACCAATCGTCAATCATTACTAATCAATCATAATCACAATCAGTCATCTCTAATCAGTCAATAATCACCAGTCAATCATCATCATTCAGTCATCATCATCATCATCATCATCATCAATCAGTGGTCATCAGAACTAAGCAATAATCATCAATCTATCATCATCATCTGTCCAAAAAAATAAAAACTCATCTACTGTCTATATAATACCTTGCAGTGTAGGGCAGGTTTTTTTTTTAATTTTCGGGGGGGGGGGGGGGGGGGGGGGGGGGGTGTCTTGAGTCTGAGGAATTAAGGCCGCCTGGCTAGTGCAGTCGCCGCGAACTGTGCAGGTAAGGGTTTTCTTTCTGCCCCCGACATAAAAAAAAATCCACACCTTACCAAGGATTCGAACCCGGATCTTCCGAAGGAGAGCCCGGCATTCTTAGCCACTCGACCAGCCGCTCATAAATCATCATAATCATCAAACATCACAAATCAATCATCATCATCATCATCATCATCATCCTCCTCCTCATCATCCTCCATTATCCATCATCCATCATCACTATAATCATGTGTCATGCCGATCAGTGAGGGCGGTCATGATTCACCTTCTCTCACAAACATCGTGCTCACGGATCAAGTTTGAGATACTGACCCGATTATTGCCATGCTATCCAGGCAATTAATCTTCCTGCCTTCCCCTTGCTCTTTCCCCATCAGTTTCACCAGTTGTCACGCAGGTTTTCAGCTTATTTCTTTATATTTGTTTTCGTGTATGTGATTGTAGATGGGTGCATGTGTATGTCAGGGAGTGTGTATTTGTGTATTACTGAATGGGTGTATAACTGTACAAGTTTGTGTAAATGGTGTTTGTTTGTGTTTGTTTGTTTGTGTGTACGTATGAATGTATTTGTATGTATGTATTTATGTATGCATGCGTGTCAGCGTGTGTGCATGTGTGTGTTTCTGTCTGCCTGTCTGCTTCATAACATGGTAATAAGCATTATGTTCACAGCATTCATTTGATAATGTTTTTCCTATGTGAATGCAACATGTATAATAGATAACTGATGTACGAAAGATGAATGGGAGGAAGGGCCGAATGTAACACGGGACTGCGTGTCCAGTTTGTGACCCTGTGAAAATTAAGCTCGTTCGTCTGTTCCATTCACATAACGTACCCAAAAACGCTAGACTCCGCGTCTAATTTCTCTGATCAATTTACGGTTCGCGTTTATTTGTTCTAGAACTGTCTCATCATGATTACCCAGGTCAGACGGAACAAGATGATCATTATATGTGGTCACGCTAGGAGGAGATATGATCCGGAGATCTCTGCGACAACTGGAAAGATTGAGGTTGTTCGAGTCAGGGGTCGACAGAGGATATTATTTCCTGGTTGACAGAGTGGTAATGAAGGGAGATCTCTGCGACAACCGGAAAGATTGAGTATAAGAATTTATAGTAATGAAGTCAATGGGATTGCTTCAAACAATTGACGGCAACCAGAAAGTATAAAAAAAGACATCAAATTACAGTAAAACCTCGGTTTTCGATGCTTTCAGTTATCGTCGATTTCGGTTTTCTTAGATATTTTTTCGCGAAAAATATGTCACGGTGTTCGTCGGTTGCCCCGGATTTCGTCGGCGTTCCCACATGACCTTACTGTTAATACACACGTTCTTCTGCTCAGTTTGGCGTTGTTTTTCGTTGTGTGAGCATAAACTGCTAATAAAAAAATAAGAGAGCGGCATTAAGATTGCTGAAATCAGCCGCATGCACAGGAAGTCGCTATCCACCATAAGTTTCATTGTAGCGAAAAAGGAAGCAATAAAGGAGGCTAACGTAGCGAAAGGTGTGCATGTGTTAACGAAACAGAGATCGCAAACTATTCAAGACTTCGAACAGTTATTATTAATTTGGATAAATCAAAACCAGTTATTTGGCGATTCTGTTTCGGAAGCGATCATATATGGAAAGGTCAGAATTAGTTAGTTAGTTAGTTAGTCGCAGTTCCAACTTCACAGCAACGGGTCGTCCCCATTATGCTCTGTTCCTGTGCCAGTGAATATCACACAAAACGCTCCCCACTGCCCAATGTGAAAAGTGGAAAAGACAGGAGTCTCGACAAACAACATCCCGCACAGATACACTGTTCATAATGCCGCCGTCAGAATGTCAACACAATAGTCCCCCACAAAACACCCAGTTCATTTCTGATGGAATCTGCAGTCATTTTCCCATCTGGATGTTTCCTAGATGTTCACCCACACAGTCCACGAAATACAGTTCATCGTCGATGGCAGTGGCAGTCAACCAGAAGCCCAGCAGCCACGCATTTCTGCATAAGGCAAAAACCGGTCAACTCTGGGACATAGCCATCTGCCATCGCTCCGAACATGCAGTCACGTTCCAAAAACATCGGGCAGATTCAAAAGCATTTCACACGAAACTCACAGCTCACAGTGTCGCGCCACGCACTCACTCAGTAGCAGGGCGACGGAACCATCAAGCCTCCTTAGTCGACTCTTACGTCATGCGTGGTAGGCTGCAGTGTTGTTATTCTTTGCTTCCCTTTTGGGCCCCGGCAACACACTGGAGGGAAAGGTCAGAGTGTTTGCTGTATGCCGATCTTATTAAGAAAATGCATGAGACAAAAGCTAGTGTACTTAGTGATTTTAAGGCTAGCAGAGGATGCTTTGAAAAATTCAAGAGGAGCACTGGCATACACAGTGTTACTAGGCACGGCGAAGGTGCGAGTTTGGACAAATCTGGAGCCGAAAATTAGTATTAAATACTATATTTATTCTCTATAAAGCGTGTTTTTGGTGTGTATTTTGGAGTTTCTAGAACGAATTACTTGGATTTACATTGATTCATATGGAAATAATTGCCTCTGTTTTCGTAAGTTTCAGATTTGGCCCATTGTTTTCAGACGGATTATCGACGAAAACCGGGGTTTTACTGTAGTTAAGAATGACATCAGGAAAGAAAGTAAAGACAATATACGGGGAAAAAAACAACAAAGAAAATAAACAGACACATGACCAAAACACCAGAAAAAAAGAAAGAAAGAAAGAAAAATATAAAGACAGGAAGGAAGGAAGGACGGATGGATGGATGGATGGAGAAAGAGAGAAAGAAAGAAAGTTGACAGAGGCACATATCCTACCTGTATGTACAGAGAGACATCAAACGTAACAAGAACTCAGGCAACGGGTGGATGTGAAAGAATATTACCCACTTCCTGGTTCCATCAGACACATCAAATGAATCAAAACTGTTTTAGCGACACAGAAAATTTGATATGTTAATAATACCAACCACAGTTGTTTCAACCCAGGAGCAGACCAAGAAATAGATGGATTGATATCTGCCAGGGGGTCCAATCTAGGGGCATGTGGGTTCACTTTGCTGGGTACACACGCATGCGATTGCATTCTCGAAATGGGTATCGTGATGACCGACATAACAACGCGATACAGCAATACTTCACTGAGTGACCGTAGAGAGAATACAGTGCAAGACTGTTTGTCATCCGCTGTCAGAAAATATTGGAGTATGACAATTTCCGTACTTCATTAAGGAAGTTGATAGCTGCATGATGTGGTTGTAGGCAATACAAGAAATAGTTATGATAACACTAATGATAAAGAGAGAGAGAGAGAGAGAGAGAGAGAGAGAGAGAGAGAGAGAGAGAGAGAGAGAGAGAGAGAGAGAGAGAGAGAGAGAGAGAGAAAGGCATGATGTGGCAGTGAACAATACAAGAAATAGTTATGATAACACTAATTACAGAGAGAGAGGGGGGAGGGGCATGATGTGGCAGTGAACAACAAAACAAACAAACACATAACACGAATGGTAGAGGAAAGGACTTGATGTAGCATTGAACAACAAATAACACCAAAGAACACGGAGCTAATTCAGGGCTCTGGTGATCGTGTGAGATGGCAAAACATGACTGTTTATGCTTATCGGCGTGGCACATGATGATGATGACCTTCAACAACATTGTATGTTTCCTACGAAAAAAACAAAACAAGACTAATTCACAAAATAAAAAAAAAATAGAGAATGGCATTGTTAAATAAATTATAACGATATTAGTGAAACCTCGCATAAACACAAGATCATGAACAACAAATACGAAGGGGCCTTTAAATGAAAACCTTAAAAGTGTGATAGAAACTATAATAACCATGCCATTGTCTTGTAACCTGTCAATGTTGTTGTTAAGGGTGTCAAGAGTGATAAATATGTAACATCGCGATGCAGATAAACACGGTGACGTCATAAAAACATTCAGTTACATGTCCTTCACAGGACGTAGCAGTCAACCCCCGCACTTTGGTTGTTCGTGATTCCTGGGCAAATTTTACGTTCAGTAGTTTGCCATTTGATTTCTGACCGACCGGCACCTATACCTTTTTCGAAAAAAACCCAGCACCACTGGTGACGTCATAAGGATAGTGTAAAGATGGCCTCTCCACTTTTGACATGCTCCAAAGATGAGCAGCGTTGAATTATCCGTTTTGTGATCAGTGAAGAGTAAAACCTATAGAAATTCATTGACGAATGCAAGTCCAGTATGGTGATGCATGCCTGTTAGTCCAACAAGTGTATGAGTGGATTAGGACGTTTCAGAACTGCGTGACTTATGTAAAAAGATAATGCAGGAGATGCATGAATGGTTGCACGCGCGACCAAGAGAATTTTTTTCTAAAGGAATTCCAACACTTTATGAGCTTTGGAGGACTTGTATTGAACGCAGTGGTGACTAAGTCGATAAATGATACATTTATTTTGTTTTGTTTTTTACTTTTTCAAAATATAGTCACAAAAAAAACAAAAAACGGCTTTCTTTTGAATCCCCCTCGTAAATAAATAATAACAAACAGATAATGCGAATGTTGAGGTCTGATAATGAAAAGCAAATATCAACCAACAAGCAGTGAATATTAGTTTGTCAAGATAAATAAATTTGTTTGAAACATTTGTATAGTTTAAGTGTCATTTACATTCTGGGATACTGTGATTTGTCTGGACCCATTTGTTTGTGTTTGAAATGAGACAGATGAATGGAACGGCAGATGTAGACACAGAAAGTCAGACAGGGTCACACGTAAAGCAGACATAAACACAGAATGCCAGACAGTCTAATTAATAAAGCAGACATAGACACAAGAAATCAGACAGGGTCACAAGTAGGGCAGACATAGACACAGAAAGTCAGACGGAGTCACAAGTAAGGCAGACATTGACACAGAAAGTCAGACATGGTCTAAAGTAGGGCAGACATAGACACATAAAGTCAGACAGAGTCACAAGTAAGGCAGACATAGACACATAAAGTCAGACGGAGTCACAAGTAAGGCAGACATAGACACAGAAAGTCAGACATGGTCTAAAGTAGGGCAGACATAGACACAGAAAGTCAGACATGGTCTAAAGTAGGGCAGACATAGACACATAAAGTCAGACAGAGTCACAAGTAAGGCAGACATAGACACATAAAGTCAGACGGAGTCACAAGTAAGGCAGACATAGACACAGAAAGTCAGACATGGTCTAAAGTAGGGCAGACATAGACACAGAAAGTCAGACAGAGCCATAAGTAAGGCAGACATAGACACAGAAAGTCAGACAGAGCCATAAGTAAGGCAGACATAGACACAGAAAGTCAGACAGAGCCATAAGTAAGGCAGACATAGACACAGAAAGTCAGACATGGTCTAAAGTAGGGCAGACATAGACACATAAAGTCAGACAGAGCCATAAGTAAGGCAGACATAGACACAGAAAGTCAGACATGGTCTAAAGTAGGGCAGACATAGACACAGAAAGTCAGACAGAGCCATAAGTAAGGCAGACATAGACACAGAAAGTCAGACAGAGCCATAAGTAAGGCAGACATAGACACAGAAAGTCAGACAGAGCCATAAGTAAGGCAGACATAGACACAGAAAGTCAGACAGAGCCATAAGTAAGGCAGACATAGACACAGAAAGTCAGACATGGTCTAAAGTAGGGCAGACATAGACACATAAAGTCAGACAGAGCCATAAGTAAGGCAGACATAGACACAGAAAGTCAGACATGGTCTAAAGTAGGGCAGACATAGACACAGAAAGTCAGACAGAGCCATAAGTAAGGCAGACATAGACACAGAAAGTCAGACAGAGCCACAAGTAAGGCAGACATAGACACAGAAAGTCAGACATGGTCTAAAGTAGGGCAGACATAGACACATAAAGTCAGACAGAGCCACAAGTAAGGCAGACATAGACACAGAAAGTCAGACAGAGCCATAAGTAAGGCAGACATAGACACATAAAGTCAGACAGAGCCACAAGTAAGGCAGACATAGACACAGAAAGTCAGACAGAGCCATAAGTAAGGCAGACATAGACACAGAAAGTCAGACAGAGCCACAAGTAAGGCAGACATAGACACAGAAAGTCAGACAGAGCCATAAGTAAGGCAGACATAGACACAGAAAGTCAGACAGAGCCACAAGTAAGGCAGACATAGACACAGAAAGTCAGACATGGTCTAAAGTAGGGCAGACATAGACACATAAAGTCAGACAGAGCCACAAGTAAGGCAGACATAGACACAGAAAGTCAGACAGAGCCATAAGTAAGGCAGACATAGACACATAAAGTCAGACAGAGCCACAAGTAAGGCAGACATAGACACAGAAAGTCAGACAGAGCCATAAGTAAGGCAGACATAGACACAGAAAGTCAGACAGAGCCACAAGTAAGGCAGACATAGACACAGAAAGTCAGACAGAGCCATAAGTAAGGCAGACATAGACACAGAAAGTCAGACAGAGCCATAAGTAAGGCAGACATAGACACAGAAAGTCAGACAGAGCCATAAGTAAGGCAGACATAGACACAGAAAGTCAGACAGAGCCATAAGTAAGGCAGACATAGACACAGAAAGTCAGACAGAGCCACAAGTAAGGCAGACATAGACACAGAAAGTCAGACAGAGCCACAAGTAAGGCAGACATAGACACAGAAAGTCAGACAGAGCCATAAGTAAGGCAGACATAGACACAGAAAGTCAGACAGAGCCATAAGTAAGGCAGACATAGACACAGAAAGTCAGACAGAGCCATAAGTAAGGCAGACATAGACACAGAAAGTCAGACAGAGCCACAAGTAAGGCAGACATAGACACAGAAAGTCAGACAGAGCCACAAGTAAGGCAGACATAGACACAGAAAGTCAGACAGAGCCATAAGTAAGGCAGACGAGCCGTCATGCGGATTGATAGAGAGAAAGTGAGGGAGTGAGAGAGTGAAAGATATATATATATATATATATATATATATATATATATAGAGAGAGAGAGAGAGAGGGGGATTTGTAAAGACAAACAAATAGATAAACTGATGAACGGATGATAAACGCGCATCTATCCATCCAGACATGTAGCAAGACAGACAGAAATAAAACAGATGGACAGACGGATGTACGGAGACAGGCAGGCACCCAGACAGATTGAGAGACAGACAGACAGCCAGCCGGCAAGAAAGACAGACAGCTAGTCAGCCAGTCAGTCAGTCAGACAGACTGATAGACAGAAAGACAGCCAGACATACATCCATACAGACAGATAGAAAAACACGTACTGGCGGATAATAACGTACCTAGTCTGCCCGTCTCCGTGGCGATGGCGTTGGGCATGCGATTCGTAATGCCGCTTACCCGCGTTCGAAACACAGCAGCAGACCGTGTCGCGCTGGTTTTAACGTGTTGGTATGGGAGCCGTTCGATCAGAAAGGTATGGCAAACTACTGAACGTAAAAACTTGCCAAGACATCAACAATGGCAGTAAAGTGCTGGTGTTGACTGCAACGTACTGTAGGGGATATGCAACTTTAGAAACAAAATACAGAAAACACACACACAAAAAGAGTTACACGCTTTGAGGCATGTCATGTACGAGGGTAAATTAATAAGTAAGTAACAAATCGCTGTAGAAAAATAACTAACTATGATAACAACTCGAAATCAGTTTATTTTTATACATGCATTGCCCCTTTATTTCTCAACATAATTTCCACCAACATTGATGCACTTATCCCATCGTTTTATCAATATTTCCAAACCGGTGCATAGAACTGTGTGCTATGTTTTCATTTACCTGCCATACCACAGAACTGTGTGACTTACTTATTGACTCGCCTTCATACATTTTTCTACCCAGCAATGCACCGCTTTACGGGAAATCGCTAGCGGCTAAGTAAACTGAAAACACACCTTGGCGGGAGACATTTCGCGAGCGACGTCGAAGTTGAATTTGAAGTGGAAACGTGGTTTAGAAAACAGAGCACGCGGTTCTATGCAGCCGGTTTGGGAGGACTGATAAGACGATGAGATAAGTGCATCAATGTTGGTGGAAATTATGTTGAGTAATAAAGGGACAATGTATGTATAAAAATAAACTTATTTCGAGTTGTTATCATAGTTAGTTATTTTTCTACAGCCATTTGTGACTTACTTATTAACTTACCCTCGTATATGGTGCTCGCACAGAGGGTTACAGACAGATTCGCTCTCGGCGGACAATGTAGTAAATATCACAGCAACCGTCTTTTCTTCCCAGATTAATTTCTGGTACCCATGTTAGCCTACGTCAGTCATATGTGAGGCAACCAGGACTGCAAGAGCTGTGAAGAAAAGACTGGACAGAAAAACTACTGCAGGAGATCCTCCTCCTGGAACATCAAGCATTTTTTTTCTACATTGTCAAAGAACATTTCGAGCCAATATAGGCCTTATCAGCCATCTTAAAACTCACGGCTCCATACTTTCAACCCCACTGGATGAAATGAATGGTCATCATCATTCTTGGTGGACAAGCAACAACGTCAGACTAGGAATCCGGGTCACAGTAAATAAACAGTTCCACCACGATGAAGATCTGAACACACGCCTACTTGACAGGTAGGCAAACAACTATTTATGTAGAGAAAATAAAAGAAGACTAAACTGCCTTTTCTTGTTTCTGTCCTGGAAACAGCTAAGTCTTGCAACGCGTGGTTAGAAACATGGTGTGTGTATATGTGCGTGCGTGTGTATGAGACGCACAAAGAACGTGTTCCTTATATCTAATATTCCACTTTTGTGTGTTGCAAGTATAAGAATTATGTCCTGCCAGTTTGTGTTATTCGCCTGTTTTATGTGTGGGACTTATAATATATATCCCGCGGATCTGCTATTCAGTTCATTATTTCACTCCTGGCTCGCGTTAAATTCAATAAGAAGAATCATTAGACATAATTATAATCATCAGTTACATGTGTTTTTCAGAAATTCACTCTCGCCATAGCACGCCGGAACGGCTCTGGATCTTTCTCCAGTTCTCTTGCCTCATGGTTACCACGCCAGGGTGTCTTTAATTTCCCGTATCCACCTAGGCGTCTGTGGACACAAGCCATGCCTCGTCTTCTACGAAACATGGGTTCCATGACAGTTCATGCTGGCCCATTGTCACGTTTGGTATGGCCATAGTATTTCTATATGTGGAGTCATAATTCTTACTATGAGTCAGCAATGTTCGATGCTAAGCCCTGGTAGAATGTGTTGTTGTTGTTGTTATTGTTCTTGATCCGTGGTATTCTAAGAATGCGTCTGTAACATGACCAGAACAAATCATTATTCTGCGCCTCAGAACAGGACACAATAGATTACGCAACCAGATGTATACAATATTCAAGATTGGCGAATCAGCCATGTGCACATGTGGATTGTCGTCGTAGACAGCAGAGCACATACTCCATGACTGCCCAAAATACGACATATCTAGGCAAACCTTCTGGCATAGAGAAACAACAGTGGTAGATAAACTCTATGAACCACTGAGTAAACTATAAAGAAGACAGTTACATTCATACAAGAGACAACATTGTAGTTATACACAAATTGCAAGCGAACGAAAGAAGACGAAGACGAAGAAGATCTAAATGATTCAGTACCAAACAAGAAATAGGTTTGGATAAAACATGGTACATAATAAGATAAACAAGTATTATAATGTACATTTTTGTTCTGTGAGGTTTGCAGTTAGGGAAGATACCGCGAAACAAAACAAATAACACCATGACCCTAGTATGGCGATATATCGTCCTTCTTTCCAAATGGCATGTCAAATGTGGCGATATATTATCCTTATGCAATGAATAAATTAAGCCCAACATTCTTCATTAATGATTGCGAACTTGTCGATGATTTGCATTATGAAATAGCGCTCTACAATTTATTCACCTTTCTGGAATAACCTAAATCCCATTTCTAAAGATCATGACATTTCTTCATCAACTAATCTGTTCATAAGATAGATTAGAGACCTTAATCTTTCCTGCAGATTATCTAAGTTTTATTTACGTATTCCTTTCATTGATATTATGATGGAGTTTATATCTCAACACACGTGATTAAGATTTACATTTTGTGAGGTTACCACTGACGTAATCACGTTTTCAGATTAAAATATGAATGAACAAAATTGACATGGCGACATAATTGTTTGCGTGTTGATGCGCATGTTTGTGAATCAACATCACCATCTGCCATGAGGATTAGAGTGGAGCGCCATGCTTGGCCATCTGACAAGATCGCTGACCAAGTCCGTGTACATGGCTTGGGCATCCATGTGGTCAAGCCACCCTGACATGAATCTGTTTGTTTCCAGCTTGCACTTGTCCCATGACGTTTCACAGTTGTCACAAAGATTTCCAATGTATTTATCTTTATAATACGCCCTCAAAATCTTCACTGTCTACGTCCTGTTGACGCCCTGAGCATGTTCTGTCTAATTTCTCTAATCAACTTACAGTTTTTATGTTTCTTGAAAGACTGCCTAATTTTATTCTGTAATCTGTGGTTTTGTTTGAATTTTCTCCAGAAACCCGACAACCCACATCTTGCCAACGGCTTCGGATGGAGGAGACCAATTGCGATGGTACATACCTTATCCTAGTGCGAGGAAATGCAACCTAAAGACTAAACATCATGGCAGCGCCGGCCCTACGCTTTGATCGGCAACTGTTCTAGGATCGAAGCTCCGACAGGCAAAGCATTGCTTTGCTGATCCAGCAGCTTCTGCAGCTTACCTTGTTCCATTGTATTCGTTTCAACTTTTTTCTTTAATAAACTAGATAGGCCGAGAGAGGGATCATGCTGCATGGGCAACGCATGGTCTCTAAACTCAGCCCAGGCTTTGTGTTATGGAGAGGTATAACTCCATTTTACAAACTATCGTCTGTTAAGACGACCAGGTGCCAGTCAAATGTTTCTCATCTTGTCTGATTATTGTCCATATTTCACATGCATATAACATTATAGGTTCTATATAGCTCTTTAACGCTTTTTCTCATTGCAAGGGACAATACTGTACTGGAGAGTATGTTTTCAATCTTGCAAAAGGTTACTTTAACCACTTACATTTGGCTTTAATCTCCAACCGTCACCTCCCATTAGATATTATGCCTGTTCCTAGATAGTTGTACCAATTCCCTAAATAAGATTTTTCTCATTCACAAGTTAAAGAATTAAAATATCTTGGAAGTATGATCACATAAAATTAAAGAACAGACAGAGAAATCGAAATCAAGATGGTAAAAAGCAAGTGCGCTTATATATCAACTATCACATATAATGAAACATTTAAATATATATATATATATATATATATATATATATATATATATATATATATATATATATATATATATATATATATATATACATGTCCGCAAAACAATAAGTAATAAATAACATATTTACATCAACCCTATTATACCAGTTTCAAACTTGAACATAATCCAAATTACACTTATGCAAAATCAACATCTGTGCTATGAGATGTGTGAGGAGAGTGGCCAACGTAATTATCCGAAACCGTATAAGAAATAATGTCATCAGACAGACAATATGATGAACAACTTGTGAGACATATATTGAAAGGCAGAAGATCAAATGGTTTGGCCATCATCTCCATAGAATGCCAACACCATCAGCTACCAGCATTAGAGCTACATCAAAGAAGATCTGTGACGAAAACAAGAGAACTCATAAGAGCAAATGGGATTGACGACATTAAATACATTGAACAATCACACGGAATGACACTATCCAGTGCCACCCAGCAGGCGATGGAGAGCCAACTATTCTTCCTCACGACGCTTGGGTGGAAGTGGAAGATGATGATGATTATAATGACTCAGATTATGCTATTTCTTGCTTCTTGAGCATAATGTTAATCTTTTCTCTTACAAATGAATTCCAACGATAGTTGCTCACTGTGCACAATAACCATCATCCATCCATCATGTGCCATGCCGGTAAGCGTGGGCGGTTATGATTCGTCATTTCACTCGACCACCAGAGTCGTTCTTGTCTCGACTTGCTATGTGGTCACGCCATCCAGGTATTTACTTCTCCGTCTTCTCCTTGTTCTCCTCTCTTCGATCTTGCCAGTTGTCACGAAATATAATAACCACACTCACTGTCAAAGACTCGACCACATCCCCTCCGCCAGGGAGAGCGGTCAATCCTGGAGGGACCAGGAGGAGATGCGGTGCCCGAGGCAAGAGCAGGGGAGATGAGGGAATAGTGGAAGGTTAGCCACTCCCTCATGATACACGCAGGCGGTGTGCAGAGAGTTAGCACTCTAATCACGATACCACCACACCTCATGAAGCCAGAGCACAGTTGAGTAGACACTCAACAGGCCACGTTTTGCCAGCAGCGTGCGATGTGAGGTAACACGCACGAAGGAGAAGGTCACCCCCGCGTGGTGTGTAACCACGGGAGAGATGTTCGGCAGACGGGAGACTGGACTTGGGGCGTTCACATCGTTTAGAATAACGTTAGGAGTTTTGTGTTCACTAGTAGATAGAGTTAGCATAGGGTTAGCAGTTTGTGTTAGATAATTCTGTGGCTGTATATTGTGTATTGCATTAGCGACTGTTTACCGCTTGTAAGCGAGCCAACGGCAATAAAATGGACCATGCATTTTGCCTCCCACACGACTTGCAAGTTGTCTTGTATGGGTGTGTGAGAAGTACCCGATGATGCCTGTCAGTTAAGTTGTTGACAGGCCAGGGTAATTGTGGTTGTCAGAAGTGAAGCTTGAATGTAATATTCAAGCTACTCCACTCGTCCACGAAGCTCTAGACTAGGGTTTAATTTGTGTAGTGACGGTGATTTGTGCAGACGAGAGAAATTTTGCAAGCTAGAAATGTGCCTATCGTGACGTATTAAACTGTTTAATTGTGTTTATGAAATATTTATTTAGTCAAAGTATGTATTCATCAAAGCTGTAAGTATTAATATTCTTATTTTCTTATATTTATTTATATATTTACCTTTTTGGTGAGAAATGAGTACCAAAAATGATTCACGGCGGAGCGATACAAAGCCAGCCGACAATATCGATTTTTCATCGCGCTGTGCGGTGACGTCAGATGATTGACAAACAGTCGTCTGGGCTCATTAGCATACAGCAATCGAGTGTGTAGAGAATTGCTAAACGGCTGCCCGCCTGAATCGGTACGTTATATCATTTATTATTTATTGATTTCAACTACTAAAGGAATATATTTATTTATTTAAACATTATGATGTTATTTTTATTTCTTTGAAAGCAGATATGCATATTTTCGGTCATATTTTCTCTGTGTTTACCGTAACGATGGAACTATTTTTTGGCCAGGCAGATGATACTTGCCTGCACAACACGTACAGAAATTAAATAGATTAGTAACGTAAGGCAATAACTGATAGAGCAAAGACAGGACATTGACATTTAATTTATTTAATACATATTCTAGTTGTTCGTGAACCTGTCTGTCATTGTCTAAGTCATTGTCCTTAGGGGTCCGGGTTAACATATCGTGTAATAGGCCTGATTACTACGGCCCTGCATATCAAAGGGCGAACTACACCTGATTACGGCCCTGTGTACCAAATATAGTTTGCTGGTAACGACACGTGTCTCCACCCTAAAGTACCAAGGTGACCTGTGGCAACGGAGTTCCGTTCCCTGATCCTCGGGAACGTTAAAGCTGAGTACACTTATATATTTTGGCATGCAATTTGATTAATAGTGCATCTCTTTTTCAGCTTGTAACGCGGTGACATATTTGTATACTCTGTTTTTCTGCAAGATAAATCTGGGCAGGGTATAAACAGAAAGCACAACTGATAGTGATCAGATAAGAACAAACATAACATATCAAAGATAAATAACTGATTAACCCTTTAATAACTAACAAAAGGGAAATAACTCCGCAAAATTAATGACTTTATATTTTGTAAAGTCATTATACACGAATTGGTTTGACATATAAATGTCCTAGATGACTAATAAACTAGAAAAATGGACACAGTTTAACATAAAGCAACATTAAAAACAATAAAACAAAAAGAAAGGTTTAAAAAAACATTTTAACTGGGAAAAAAATGTGAAGAAAATTTTTTTTACTCACAAAATGATGTTGAAAGTGTCCCACACTATGTCTCCAAGTGCCCTGATAGCAGCAAATATCCTGCACTATATATCCATGTGCTTTGATACAAGTGATTCATGGTATTTTGTGAAGCATTCCCCCTTGCACAGCCATATCTGACGAAGACTGCATCCAAAAACAACCTCACTGGCTCTGCTCTTCTTACCAGACTTGGTGTTCATCTTGGCACACCAGTAGCAAGTTTTCCTTTTGCCATCCATACGAATTAGTCTGTGGTCCAAAAGATTGCTGGTACCCAGACCTACAGTTGTGGGGCAAGAAGAAGCTTTCCGTTTCCTCGAAATGTTACCCTTCAAGAGAGTAGAAACCAGGCTACGCCGAAAAGCGAGATGGCCAACATCACCAACCCTTGTGTGTGGGCGATGGGAGTTTGAACAAATTATCCAGCTGTTGACAATAGAGGTTTGCAGGAGAAAGGCAAACATATATCTCCACCACTTCACAGATTTCCTACCAACAGGGTAATATGAGGACAGCTGGTCAAACCTGTCCACTCCACCCATTGATCTGTTGTAGGCGGCCACTGTTGTGGGTATCTGAACATCTTGTCTGCCACCGGGTGCCTTACGTGATGTCATCTTCTTCTTCTTCAGCGTTCCGAGCCATTGAACTTTAGTCTACCATTGTAGGCAATCATGGCTTCATCAATGCTGATATCTCTGCCAGCAGAAAAACATGAGGATATGTTTTTCCTCACCGTATCAAGGAACGGTCTTACCTTGTACAGTGGATCGTAATCTTTGTGGCCTATGGGCTTCTGCTTACTGGTGTCATTGAGATGAAAATATTGGGAGATTTTTGCATATCTAGTTTTTCCCATGCACTGTGATACTCCGGGATGATAGAGATCTTCATCTGTGCTCCAATACATGGCAGTTTCAGGCAATTGAACATAGCCCATGAGTATAGCAAGACGAATATAAATTTTTATTTCCTGAGTGCTCACAGGTGACCAGTAAACATCCACTTTACCTGCCTTTTCTTGTCATTGAGTGGCATACAAATTAGTTTGTTCCATAGCAGACTGATAAAAGTCCTCATTTACAATGAGACTGAAGTAGTCAAACGGTTCTGAACTCTCGAAGATCATGTACTGGCTGGCCCAGAATTCTCAAAAACACCTTCAACGACTACAGGGGTTGTCTCAGGACTCCAAACATACATGTCTTTGTCTACAGTTTCACTGACACTACAGAAATCTGGGTCCTCTTCGTCAAAATTCCAGCCTGCCTCTGTAATCTTACAATCTATGTCACTTTCTGCATCACTATCTATATCCACAATAACACTGTCATAATCGGCAGACATACCTGCACAATCTTCAAGAAAATCGTGGCTGGATTCCATTTTGCGAATAGATTATACAATATTGAGAAGTCACGAAAAATTTATATTATTTCTGAACCGTTGAATGGATTTCAAAACAGGAAGAACAAGGGAAACGACTCTTCCTGTTTCCTAGGCCGTGATACAATCGTAGATTCATTCATTCGCATAATTATTATTCAGAAGCGCTTGGGACAAGACGTGTGTAAAAACGTGGATTTTGGGGGTAATAGTCGGGAAAGGGTTAAAGTCATCATTGCCTATCACTGTTAGCCAAGTACTAAAGTAAGATGGCAACTTTATCAGATTTCATAAAAGCAGGCAAAGAACTAGAATTAACAGGAAAAGAACTACAACAATATGCTGATCAGAAATTTAAAGAATTAAAAGATGCTGAGAAAGAAGCAAAAGAGGCTGAAAAAGCTGATCGCATACGAAAAGAAGATGCTGAAAGAGACGAACGCGCACGAGAAAGAGAACAAGAAAGACAGCATCAAAAAGAGATTGCTCAACTAGCTGAGACAACAAAACAGAAACAGCTAGAAGATGATAAACTGATTAAACAAAAAGAATTAGAGGTTAAACAACAGCAGTTAGAACAGGATAAGGAGATTAAGCTAAAGGAATTAGATCTAAAGCAAAAGCAAATAGATCAAGAGAGAGATCTAAAACAAAAAGAGATAGATGAAATGACAAGAGTTAAAGAAAAACAAATTCAAGTAGAATCAGAGACACAATTAAAGATGAAAAGCATGGATGTAGACTCACACGCAGAAATCTCTGCCACTAAATTAAGAAGTCAACAAGAAGAAAATAAGTTCAACAAATACAAAAATATTATCAAACCATATTGTAAAGAAGACTCAATATCAGCATGGACAGAGAATGTAGAATATCAATTTAAATGCCACCAAGTTCCATTAGAAATGTGGGCCCCAATTTATATAAAAAATCTCAGTGGTGAGCCCCTTAAAGTAATAGAAACTATACCAACAGAGCTCAGATCTAGCTATCAATACATCCATGATAGGATTATGCAGCACTTTTTACTTGATGCCCCTGGGTATCAAGTTCAGTTCTGAAATCTAAAACCTAAACCTAGTGAAACCTTTAATGATTATGTTTCAAATGTACAGAGTGTACTAGACAGGTGGCTGAAAGCAGCTAACATAGGAAAAGACTTTGATAGATTAAAAAACTTAATTGCTATGGACAAGGTTATATCTACCATACCTTCTCCTTTTGCCAAATTTTTGCAGCAGTCAGACATTGAGAACATCCAGCAATTCGAGAAAAGAGGCTCAGCATATTTTTCTTCTAACAGAGATGTGTTTAAGACCTCAAATAACTCTGAAATAGTTTCCTTCGTCAAAGACCAAACTAAAAACTACCAAAGTAATAGGAAACCTTATCAGAAATACGATAAGAAAGATAGGAAAATGGAAAAATGTATCCATTGTCACCTTTTACATGACACTTATGCTATGTGTGACAAATCGCCAAATTATCCGGCGCATCTTGAAAATGTGATCAAGAAACAGCAAAGTAAAAGATCTGCATACAGGCGTGCAATCAAATGGTTTTTTTGTTCCTGTTATGGCCATAAGTGCCTTGGCCGGCAGCGTATGAAAGCCAGTAATGCCATTTTGATTGACACCTCTTCAGATGGTGGTAGTGAGAATGAGTCTGAGAGTGAAAGTGACTTACCTAATAACCAAGCAGAAAATGTTTGTGGGGCATACGATATGTTAAGCTTCGACAGCTGTGAACGATGTCACCAATTCCATACAGACGGAAAACTAGAATGTGGACATACAGTACCATTCTCATCTGAGAATGTAAACGCAGCACTAGCCTCCAGAGGCAATCTTGTGTTCCACAATGCAATGGTCAATGATGTACCATGCCAGCGTTTGCTGGACAGCGGCAGCACCCTTATTGGTCTTCGGAAAGAACTGGTTAATCCGGGTGATTACACAGGTGATACTGTCAAATGCCGTACCTTTTCGGGTAACATTTAAATTTACCCTTTGGCAAAAGCCCATATTGATTCTCCTTTTCTCTCTGGTACCTTTACTTGTGCAATACTAAACAACCCTTGTACTGACTTCATTTTGGGGTGCTTACCCCAACTGAAACAATGTACTAATGAAGAAATAGTTGCATGGGAGAAATTAAATGCAGCTAATGCGACAACAAGAGCAGACAGTGTGAAACATCAAGACACACTTCAAGATGAGAGACTACTGTTGCTTTCTCCAGCTGGCACTGATGACAACAGCAGACAAGAATTTATAAAACAGCAAAAAGCTGACCCTAGTGTGTCTCCATACTTAAAATTGTTAAAAGATAAAGCCAAAGTGACCAGAAATGCATCTTGGGTTTTTAGACTTAACAATGGCATTTTAACTAGATATTATACTACTGGTAACCATGAGATTCAGCAAACGGTGTTACCTGAACAACATCGTCTAACTGTGCTAAAGATTGCACATGAGTCACCGTTTGCTGGTCATCTTGCATATGATAAGACCAGGGCCAGAATTCAGGCTCATTTCTATTGGCCAGGTTTTTGCAATGACATAAAATTATTTTGTCGTTCGTGTAATGTCTGTCAACAATTAGTACGTAAGGGTAAACATCCTACAGCTGAAGTACAGCCTTCTACACTGGCTTCTAGGCCATTTGAAAGTGTGGCGGTAGATATTGTTGGACCCCTAAACCAGGTGTCCAGCAAAGGAAATCGCTTCATATTGACAATGGTCGACCTATGTACAAGGTGGGTTGAGGCAGTAGCTTTGAAATACATCACCTCCAAAGACGTTGCCAATGTATTTCTACATCTGTTCTCACGATTCGGATTCCCACGAACCATTTTATCCGATCGTGGAACTCAGTTCATATCGGCTGCAACGCAAGCCCTTACAAAAATGTTAGGTATTAAACAACATTTTACGACAGCATACCATCCAGCCAGCAACGGAATTGTAGAGAAAATTAACGGTGATCTAAAGCATATGCTGGCTAAGGTGACAGCAGAAAACCCAGCTGATTGGGATACACTGTTACCAACAGTGCTGTTCGCCTATCGGGAGATCCCCCATTCAAGCACGGGTTTCTCACCGTTTGAATTAGTTTACGGGGCTAACCCACGTGGACCCCTAACTATCTACCATCAGATATTAACTAATTCGATAGAAATTCCTACCTCAAAAACACCTTATGAAATGGTGACAGAAACACGAGACAAGATCATGAAATCGTGTGTGATAGCTAAGGCAGCTTTGGAGAGGAAGGGTCAAATCTACCGCCAATATGCCAACAAAGGTGCAAGAACAATCGAGCTTGAACCAGATCAAGACATACTCTTGCTTCTGCCAGACAAAAGAAATTTATTACTTACCTCATGGCAAGGGCCATTCAAGGTGGTACGCAAAATTTCAGATGTTGACTATGAAATATCGATAAACGGACACTTAAAGATATTCCATGTCAACATGTTGAAACCTTACTTTTCAAGACAACAGACAGAAGTAGATACAGACGAACATATTGCAACAACACCAAGTGAGCAGACGACAGACATACATAACGCAACTACACTAGTTAGCGAGACTGGCAGTTCCGACAATGGCAATACATCTAGTGAGTGCACAGAATACACACTTAGCACCACTACTGTACTAAATCAGGTAGACGACGACGGAATGGAACTACCCGTTCCCATTGTAGACAAAACGGCGACATTGGACAGTATACATATAGATCAGGGACTAACAGACATTCAACGAAGACAATTAGTTGATTTAGTAACTGAATACAAAGACCTATTATCTGACATCCCAGGTAGAACGGACAGAATCGAACACTCCATTCTTCTTTCGGACCTCAAGCCTATTAAATGCAGGCCGTACTCTATCCCACTTAGCTATAGGGAAAATCTAAATAAGGAAATTCTCAATTTAGAGGCTAGCGGGATTATCCAAAAGTCTACATCTGAGTACTCGTTTCCAATCGTCCTAGTTAAGAAGAAGGATTCCACAATTCGACTCTGTGTGGACTATCGAAAACTTAATAACATCACTAAGATCGACGCAGAACCTATTCCTTCCTGCGAAGATCTTATCTTGGACATGTCTACTTCTAAAATCTTTTCAAAACTAGATCTTACTAAAGGATACTGGCAGGTCCCGATGCAGGCTCAATCTATGCATCTTACTGCGTTTTCAACACCTTTAGGACTATACGAGTGGCGATTTCTTCCTTTCGGACTTCGAAATGCTCCTGCCACTTTCGTGCGCTTAACTAGAGATCTATTACATGGAGTGACGAATACTGTGACCTATATAGATGATATATGTGTCCATACTGAAGACTGGACGACACACTTACTGAAACTGAGACATGTCTTTGATAGGTTGCGACTCTTCGGTCTCACTGTCAAACCGAGCAAAGTTGAATTAGGCCTAAAGGAAATTGAATTTTTGGGTCATGTCATCTCTCAAGGTCAACTGAAGACTGACAATAGGATTATCACAAAAATTATGAATCTAACCATGCCTACTACGAAAAAGCAGGTTAGAAGTCTTTTGGGATTAGTTAATTACTATAGTAAATTTATTCCAAACCTAGCTGAAATAACTAGTGTGTTTTCTAATGTATTAAAAGCATCAGTAAAATTGGATGTGAAAGATGCATTATTAATTTCTGCATTGTCAAAATTGAAAATTCTTTTTAGTAATGTTCCCATCCTCCGCTTGCCTAATCCTGGGCTCGTTTATTATCTTAGGACAGATGCCAGCAGGATCTCCATCGCTGCAGTCCTAGGCCAATTTTATGAGGGCATCTTCCATCCGATTTGCTACGTGAGCCGTAAGATCACACCTGCCGAGTCCAGATATTCGATAGCAGAACTGGAAGCCCTCAGCGTCATCTATTCAGTGAGGAAGCTCCATCGATTTCTGGCGGGTGTACACTTCATTGTCCAGACAGATAATTCTCCCATCACGGTCATCCAAACTGGGGTGCATAGAAACGACCGGATATACAGGTGGTCTCTGATACTTCAGAACTATACGTTTAGTATAGAACATATCAAGGGTAAGGACAACATTCTGGCTGATACCCTCAGTAGACCATCTGAGGTAATAATACCTGAAATCCCACATAATAATGTAGAGTGATAGTTAGTACATGAATACAGTACAATATGCTATGTAAAATAGGTTACATATACACCCATTGTATGCTTAAGAATGAACTATCATGTGTCCGTAGACATTAACGTAAGAACTGTGCTACAGAACTTAGATACTACCGTGTGAATCAGGACAGCTCATTTCCAGCTAAGCTCCAGTCCGGTGTATCATTTGTGTGAAATTTAGAAAACAGTGTCAGAACAGTGCTTAATTTCAGACACAGAAAGACTAAGCTACGACACCAACGAATCTCTACACGTGCACTACCGATGAACATTATTATGACCGTAAAATGTATTTCAGATACCCAGACAAATTATGTAGTTATATTGTGCCTATACCAATATACAAACATGAAGGCAACTACTAACCTGAGAGAACTGAATACCATGTATATAAACTTAATGTGATATGTAAAATAATATTTTAACATAGTGATAGATGAGAGATAGAATTAGGTAATATAATAATTCTCATTTATGTAAATAGTATAGTTAGGACAGTAATCAACCCAGCTATTTAGCTTAAAATATTAGGTTAGACGTAAAACAATAGGTAATTACAAGCTAAAGTAAAATTTTAATAGAAATAGTACCATTTAGAGTGTTACATTTCATTTAGCTTTAGTTTAGGTTAGTTTATTCCATATTAAGGAAAACCATACCATAGATCAAACATTACCAGTAACTAGTAATATCATTTTACATACATCATTTACATAATTTAGATTAAGAACATTAATCATATGATTCATTTTCAATCTAACAACATTAGATAGTATAGTATTAGAAAAGTACATAATTTATGTTCACATCATCCAGGTAATTAAGGTACATAACTCATATCACACTAATTACATTTAAATAGTTACATTACATCCCTTAGATTAGATAAACATAACGAGTAGGATAAACAGATAATATAATTAACATAATAGAACTTAGGTAACACATTAAATACTTAGTTGTAAAAGGAGAATAGTTTATTATAATATAAAATATGATACTTTAGGTTAGTGTAACATACTAGATGATGAGATCAAAGGGACAAGCCATCAACCTTGTCTCGCCCATGTAAATATAATGTACATATATGACTCGTGCAATGACTAGCGCACAGTCATGTGGCTCAATCATCTCAAACTGAGCCAAACGTGTACAGTCTCACTCCAAGGTTTTTAAATAAGCAGAAGAATAAGTATGGAGGGATGAGTGATGTGTGATAGAAGTAAGGGTGAAAGGAGTATGACAGAAGTGTGAAAGTGAGAGTGAATGAAAGATAGACGGGAGAGAATGCAAGCAGTCAGCAAATTCTTCTGCTGCCTGCCACGACTTTTAATATGTGTTTGCGTTAATGTTGGGTTTCGCTAGTGAAATTGTGTTGGGGTGAATGTGTTGTCTGTCATATAGTTTAGAACTTAGATTACAGTATTTTGGGTTTCATAACAATGGAATGTAGTCACGAATCAGTGTTATACACCTGCTTGTGGCCACATTGAACAAAATTATGACACTCAAAAAAACTAACATACATACACAGATAAGTTAGAAATATAGGGTAGAAGTTAGATTAGTAGATTTATTACATCCAAACACGCAAACAACCAGAAAAACAAACATATAAATTGCATACACTATTTGTAGATCAAAGGCAGATAACTTTGGTGCCAGGGGACATAATAGACAACGAAGAACTAAATTAACAGTGTAATAAAGTCTTACGCGCGGAAGCGAAGGAGGTAAAGCCTGTCGCACACACTCTTGTAGAATGGTTGTTAAATATTATATGGGGGACATGAAGCAATTCATGTGTTGACCCTAAGAAAGTCAACTTTGTATGGGTAGTAAGTTAATTTACTATGTGAGGGCAGGTCTTATAAGACAACGGTCCGGTTCAGACATACCTCTGATAAATATAATATAGCATGTGAGAAGGGGCTCACGCCAACCAGGCAAGTTTGTGGCGATTGCCAGTAGCCAAGTGAGGCTTTGTTACATTGTGACTGTCAGGATCTTATAATTGGCTCGTTAGCTAACACGTGTGAGACAGTACAAGTATAACGTGATTCAACGTAAGACACAGCGACATAACGTTCTATGGATTTATTGCCACATTAAATACAGAACGATAATTACAACAATCTACAATATATAACTCACGACGCTCACAACCACAATACAGCTCATAGGTCTGACGCTCAAGATATCAGTCGTTCGGCTTTCAACCACAGAGATCCACACAAACGCCTTGCTCTCATCACACATGTCCTTCCAGTCTCCGGTCCCAGCTCGGTCTGAGCCTAGCACGCCAACTGCCCACTGCCTCGAGTGGCATCATGTGGCCTGCGTGCGTCTGTCGTCAGCCTGACCGCTGGTCGCGTGTCAGGTAACAATCTTGCCAGCCGACAATTCTTGTCCGCCGGGTGTCGTAACGATGTTGCTGCATAGCTATACCATGTTAGGCTCTGACATTCTCCCCGGGTACCTCAATGAAAGATGCCATCTTTCATTCATGATGTATGTATATACTGGGGTAGTGTTAACTTCATGTCAGAGACTACCCTTTCCCTTTGTTATGCATGAAAATACATATATGGCGTAGAAATATATACAAAAAATGTAAGTTGCATTGAAATGACAAATGAAGTACAACTTTTAACACAAATCAGGTTTCATCCCCCTGATGGCTGGTTACCTTCATTGCAATAATACCCAGTCAGATCAGTAGTACCAGCTTCTCGCATCTACCTCGCAGCAATTTGAAAAAAACGTAATAATATGGTTGTTTTGCAACAGCCATCTAGCCAGACTGAAATACGACTTTGTTTGAGTCGTATTAAACAATCAAACTCTGACCTCATTTGGCCAGGAGCTTTTATGTTGGTTTGCAATGTTGGCAGCTCTATGTCATGCTTGGTGGACGCCTACCCGGTGTGTTAGCCGTTTGAGCAACAAAATGTCTATTTATACAATACACATTAATGAATATGTTTCAAATTATGGCCCTTGGTGTAATTCATAAATGCAAGGGAAGTAATTTTGACATTCAAGAAATTCAATAAATTACAATAATTATTTAATTTCTTAGCGTCATTGCTTGACGTTTCTTCATATTAACGAGAAAAAGTCGGTAATATGAATACCTTAATCAAGATATGATTCTAAGATTACACTAATCAAAATAAATAAGTACCCAATTGGTGTTTTATATTTTATAGATTCAAAAGGATTTTACAATCGTCATAAGTTTTTGAATATTTGTATATCGTCTGCTAATTTTGCTATACTTTTTAAATTACACCGGAAATACACACGAAACTCAAAATTTAGTTGCTGTTACACTGTCTGAACACAAATGCTCCGGTTTTATTTTGTAACGGATAGTAAAATGTTCTCAAAGTTCGTGTCTGATGTTATAGTATCACAACTTTCGGATTATGATGGAATGTTCTTATTTCCGATGTGTTCATAACTTCTGGATAATGATCGACTGTTCTTATTTCTGATGTTTTGGATTAAATTCGATGCAGAGGTGGTGTAGAAGTCACTGTTCAGTCCACATTTGCACATGTCGTTAAAATATCACGGTGAAGAAATTCACACACAGCTGTCACTGTTAAATGGTAAAGTTCGCTTCTGGTAAGTGGTTAAGCGTCTGTGACACTGTTCTTGGTGTATATTTACAATTAATAATGTTCTCTTTCTAACACACACTACACAATTATACTACACTCATTACATGGCTTAATTAAAATAAGTATATTATACATGTCGGTTTTTAACCGTATCACAGTTTCAATTATAGACCTTACACAGTAGGTGAATAGCAACAAAATTCACTTATTGGTGGCTGTGTTGGTCTGAGTGTAATAGTACACAATGCACTCAGACATTGCTTACTGGGTCGGTCGGACAACGGGACAAAAGATCGGCAATTGTATTGATTCTGCCGGGAATATGTCGAACTTCGAAACTGTAATTTTGAAGCTTCAAGGACCAGCGAGCAATCATATTATTGGATGGTACTCCGGCATTTATATACCGTAATGGACTGTTGTCAGTTTCGATGATAAAGTGACGTCCTAGAAGGTATCTGGATAGCTTCGTCACACTTTCTACTAAGGCCAGTGCCTCTAATTGCGGAATGGACCATGCACGCTCTCGAGGCCTTAGTTTTCTTGATATGAAACAAATGGGATGCAGGATGTTGTTGTATTCCTGCAACAGGACTGCCCCAATCGCAACGGAGCTAGCATCTGTTTTTAATCTGAAAGGTAAATGGATGTTGGGCAATTTAAGGATGAGATTATTCGAGTTCTTATCAGAAAAGTATGCCAAAACTTTATGAAATGCATTTCGTAGGCATTCATCGTGTACAACTTTTTCAGGCTTATCCTTGGTTAGTAAGTTAGAAAAAACCTCAGTCAGTTCTGAAAAATCAGGAATAAAATTCCTGTAATAGTTGATAAGTCCCAGCAAACTGCGGACTTGTTTCTTATTTGTTGGAAGTGACAGTTTTAGAATTTTGGAGACAATTTTGTTGTCTGTCATGACAAAACCATTGGATATTCTGTACCCCAAAAATGATATCTCTTGGTAAGCTATGCTCACCTTTGAAGGCTTCACTGTCAGTCCGTGCTGTCTGATACGTTCTAGTGTCTGTTCTAGTGTCTTTATATGTTCCGTCATTGTCTCTGTATGGACACAGATGTCGTCAATATAGCAAATGATATTAGGAATGTCAGATAGGAGGAGTCGTGTCATGCGTACGAATGTGGCTGGGGCATTGACTAGCCCAAATGGAAGTTTGCACCATTCGTACAGTCCCCAAGGCGTGGCGAAAGCTGTTAGATGTCTGCTGTCTTCATGTACAGCAATCTGCCAGTAACCTTTAGACATGTCAAGCGTCGTAAAGAACTTAGCGTCTGTCAGTTCTGTCAGAAGATCGTCAGTGTTTGCCATTGGTTCAAGATCTAAAACAGTTATTTTGTTCAGTTTTCTGTAGTCGATGCAAAGTCGTATTGTGTTGTCCTTTTTGCGTACAATGACCATGGGTGAAGAGAAGTCCGATAGGGATCGTCTGATGATGTTGTTTTTTTCTAAGTTGATGATTTCCTGATGTAGTTGTTCCTTGTAATGTAATGGTATGGTGTATGGTCTGCATCTTATGGGTGTGTTTGATGTGAGTGTGATGTGATGCTGTACTAATTCTGTTTGTCCTGGGTTGTCTGAAAAGATGGTGTTGTACTGTTGTATCAACTGTTTGCAACTGTTTGTCTCTGCTTGACTTAAGTTTGGATTGATCTTGATCTCCTTCAAGCAGTTTGTCGTGTTTAATGTAGGTGTTGGAATCTCGTCGCTAGAATCGTCATCTTCGTGATCTATTATCACGGTGCAAGCTGTCGTATCGTCTTGTTCGTTGTCTCTGTTGTGGTATGGTCTTAGCATATTTATGTGAAATATTTTGTGTTTGTCTTTTATTAGGATTTCGTAGTCCACAGGTGAGATTTGTCTTGTCACTTTAAAAGGTCCCTGCCAAGAATCAGTCAGTAGCTGTCTGTCACTAGGTAGTAGTAGTAGAACGTCCTGTCCAGGTGTCAATGTTATAGTCCTGTTACCTTTGTCTGCGTACTGTCTGTAAGTAGCACCAGACAGTTTTAGTGCATTTTTAGCGATTTCACATGATTTAATAATCCTTTCACGCAATGATGTTACATACAAAAATGATGATATGGGTTTCAGTACTGGAGTAGAATCAGTTAACATTTGGTGATAAATTGTTAATGGGCCTCGTGGTTTGGCACCATAGATTAGTTCAAAAGGAGAGAAACCGGTACTAGAATGTGGTACCTCGCGATAAGCAAAGAGAACAGCTGGTAAGTATACATCCCAGTTATTGGGGTGATCTTGAGTTACTTTTGCAAGCATGTGCTTCAGATCCCCATTAAGTTTCTCTATAATCCCGCTCGAGTGAGGATGATAGGGGCTATTGAAGACTTGCTTCACTCCTAACATTTTGGTTACTCTTGCCTTTTTGCCGATCAGGTCAAAGTACTTTGACAGTGAAGGATCAGCTTTTTGAGCTGTTATGAATGTTTCCTTCATAGAGTCACTAGGTGGTAATTCTGGGCTAAGCATTTGTATAGCCTCAGTTTGGTTACTTTCATCTTGCACTCTAGCAGTAGCTCTTGTTACTGCGTTCACACACTCAATGACATCAGATGATGATGGAATGATATCGTCAATGATGTGATGAGAACTTAGTGCTGCATTAGCTAACATACATTCAATAGGTGATATGACATTTTCAATGACATTTGATGGTGATGTGTTATCATCAATACATAGTGATGTTATGTCATGGTTATGAGGTTTGTCATTCACCTCAGGTAAATTTCCTATGATTATATCGCACACTGGGTTTGTAAGTGCCGCGACCTTTACTTTCCCGGTGAGGAATGGTGTTTCAATGTATGCCCATGCTAATGGATATTTTTCAATATTGCCTGAAAATGTTCTACATGTGATGTGTCTGCCTGTATAGTCTGTAGGCGTTATGAATGTTGTTTTCAGGCCAATAAGTGTACTTCCGGTGTCGCGAAGTACTGTAGCAAACTTGCCATTAACATACCCGTGATAGATGTCTAATCTGCCTTTTGAGTCTATTACCAAGTTAGCTTCCTCATTGGTAATAGGGATGGCGTGCCCGCATGTTAAGATACCATTTTCAAAGAAGGTATTACAGACAGTGCATTTGTTAGCACTAAATACATCACAAGCCTGTGCTGCATTTACAGGATGTTTTTCTGGATTTTCGTCTTCTGACGCTGAGCTATCGAACAAGGCGGCATTGGCTTTGTTGGTCATATGCCTGCCTCTACAATCCATGCGATGGTGCCCGTAAGCCTTGCAGAGAAAACATTTACGTAAACTTTTGAACGATTTACGTTCTCTGTCTTGTCTGTTTACCATATTTTGCAAGTATGTTTGGTACCCTGGGTTTTTATCGCACATCTCGTTCAAATGGTGAGAAAATTTACAATGAATGCAATGTCTAAATTTCTCAGAGGTAGGTCTGTTTGGTTTTTGCCTACTGTAGTTTTTCTCATAGTTGGCCGCTGCTACCCAGTTACTGTCAGTAGCTTCAGTGGCAAAGCACTGTTTGTTGGCCGTGTAATAGGCCGACCCACGTCTTTCCATTTCTTTCACACTTGTGCATTCATTCTCCTGTAAGAACTTAGAAAAAGATGATGGGATAGAAGAAATGACTTTATCTCGAATGATGAGATCTTCTAATCTATCATAACTTTTGTTAATTTTGGCTGCTGAAGTCCATTTGCTGAAAACATCTCGGACTAAACAGAGGTAGTCAGAGAACGTTTGAGTTGATTTTGGACTCAATTTACTGAATTGTTCTCTGTAACCTGCCTCGTCTAACATGAAATGTGCCATTATCTTAGATTTAATGTAATGGTACTCTTTTCTGAGGTCTTTGGGGATGGTTTCAATGACTTTAAGAGGTTCCCCAGATAGACTCCTCATATATAGAATATTCCATTCCGAAAGTGGAACTTGGTAATGTTCCATTAAAGTCTCAAAATTTTGGGTAAAGGCTGCTATGCAGTCACCCGAGGTATAGTTACGTACGATACCTTGATACTTCTTATACTGGTTTTCTTTTTCCAGTCTTTCAGATTTCTTTGACTCTTTATTCATTGCAGTCTCAGTGTCAAGTTGTTTCATTTTCAACTGTAATTCTAGTTCTTCTCTCTTACTCTGAGCTGCTATTTCTGCTTTCTTAAGTTCACTGTCTATCTCAGCTTGCTTTAACTTTGCAGCCAATTCTGCTTCTGCTTGCTTTGCAGTTCGTTCAGCTGCCCTTTCATCGCGTTCAGCAGCTTTTTCCTGAACAAGTAGGTATTCTGCATATTTGTTCTCACTCCATTTTGTTAATTCATCACCTGTCAGATGCAATTTAATACCCATATCGATGAAATCAAATAATGACGACATGATGGAGAAAATACGTCAATGATAATCAACCACACAAAATATGTTGTAAATGGTTAGTAGAAAAACACATGTCCACACATGTCAGGATCTTATAATTGGTTTGACTATACGATGCGTGCCCACTAATGCATACGTAAAGTTAAAGTAAAGAAAAATATACTCAAGTGCCCTTGGATACGGTGAAGAATGGTTGGACAATCGGGCTAGGAAAACTGTAGGGTCGTTACTTTGGAACCACTAATGACCTCTACGGCAAGGTTATGGATGGTACGCAAAAACCTGCTTTGTTTTTGGAGAAAATTAAGTTAGTGTCTATTTGTTGGTGTGTGCCTGCAAGTCACTAAGTGTTGATTAGGTTTGGATGGCGTCGAGTATAATTGTATGTCGTAAATTTGTCGTCAACAGTGTTTTTCTCAACAGAAGTTACACTCTTTCCAAAACTCTTTGCGTTCCACAAACTCAATGCACAAAGACAATCTATCTGTATTTGAACACTCAATAACATTGATGACACATCACTTACATCAAGATGACATTCAGTAAGGACATAGACATCAAGTTTACAAGATGGCGACAAGATCAAAATGGCGACAAAATCACAATGTCGACAAGGTCAAACGGTGACAAGTTTCACAAATCACAAATGTTTTACACGTTTACAGGATCAAACAATATGTACTGCACATTTACTAATGGTTTTAAACATATTTAAACAATGTAGTAATGGATCACACTGAGACTTTTACGATCACATTTACATAGCTATAACCTTGACAAATTTTACAAGTTCAAGAATTATAGTTTTAGATAACAAAGACGAGCAACACACGTCTACATATATTAGGTTCTTAAACAAGGACGAGCAACCCACGTCCACACATGTCAGGATCTTATAATTGGCTCGTTAGCTAACACGTGTGAGACAGTACAAGTATAACGTGATTCAACGTAAGACACAACGACATAACGTTCTATGGATTTATTGCCACATTAAATACAGAACGATAATTACAACAATCTACAATATATAACTCACGACGCTCACAACCACAATACAGCTCATAGGTCTGACGCTCAAGATATCAGTCGTTCGGCTTTCAACCACAGAGATCCACACAAACGCCTTGCTCTCATCACACATGTCCTTCCAGTCTCCGGTCCCAGCTCGGTCTGAGCCTAGCACGCCAACTGCCCACTGCCTCGAGTGGCATCACGTGGCCTGCGTGCGTCTGTCGTCAGCCTGACCGCTGGTCGCGTGTCAGGTAACAATCTTGCCAGCCGACAATTCTTGTCCGCCGGGTGTCGTAACGATGTTGCTGCATAGTTATACCATGTTAGGCTCTGACAGTGACAATGGTTGTTAATAGTCTATTGGAAAGCCCAGAGCCATGTTATCTAGAGTCTTTGACAAAAATTAGAGACACTAATTTTTTGTGTAGAAACCTCCTTGCGTCACAACCAATAAGTGAAAGTTGATGACGCAACACAAGAGGGGCGGGTGTGTGTCAAAGACTCGACCACATCCCCTCCGCCAGGGAGAGCGGTCAATCCTGGAGGGACCAGGAGGAGATGCGGTGCCCGAGGCAAGAGCAGGGGAGATGAGGGAATAGTGGAAGGTTAGCCACTCCCTCATGATACACGCAGGCGGTGTGCAGAGAGTTAGCACTCTAATCACGATACCACCACACCTCATGAAGCCAGAGCACAGTTGAGTAGACACTCAACAGGCCACGTTTTGCCAGCAGCGTGCGATGTGAGGTAACACGCACGAAGGAGAAGGTCACCCCCGCGTGGTGTGTAACCACGGGAGAGATGTTCGGCAGACGGGAGACTGGACTTGGGGCGTTCACATCGTTTAGAATAACGTTAGGAGTTTTGTGTTCACTAGTAGATAGAGTTAGCATAGGGTTAGCAGTTTGTGTTAGATAATTCTGTGGCTGTATATTGTGTATTGCATTAGCGACTGTTTACCGCTTGTAAGCGAGCCAACGGCAATAAAATGGACCATGCATTTTGCCTCCCACACGACTTGCAAGTTGTCTTGTATGGGTGTGTGAGAAGTACCCGATGATGCCTGTCAGTTAAGTTGTTGACACTCACCAAATGTTATAGATCCGTTCAGTATCTGCCATCAAAACTGGATCATCCTTTTATCTTGTATTGTGAATGTTGGACTAAAATTGTGACTTTTCATCATTGGGCACGTAAATCTTAAGTACCTCAGAAGTCGGAGTGGGTTCGCCTGATGGCGAGGGACACTGTAAATAGGGAAAGCTATTCCGCACGTAAAAAGCTGTCCAGTACAGTAGACATAGTAACACATGTATGGACTAGGCTTGTGTTAAAAACGAGCGAACCTTTAAAATATTTAAAACAAAATAAAACCAGATGCAATGCAGTCGACCCTCTTGTCCTTTAACCCTGTTAATAATTTAACCCAATAGGAAACCAGCCACGGAAACGGTTAATTTACATGGGTGAATTGTACTGACTGATTATGTCAACATAAGCAGCACTTTAACGCTGACAATTAAATACAAAGTCGGGTGGACAGCAAGGGGAAACTACCACATGATATATCCCTAGACAATCGTGAGCCAATAACGACACACACAAACACGTACTCACACACAGGCTCCTCACACACATACACACACGTATAAGCACATCTCTCTCTCTCTCTCTCTCTCTCTCTCTCTCTCTCTCTCTCTCTCTCTCTCTCTCTCTCTCTCTCACACACACACACACATAAAAAAAGCACACATGTTTGTTTGAGTATCCATCATACTATTCGTGTGTCCATCCATTAATTCAGCCACTGATTGCTCGTCAATCTGTCTGTGTATTTCTGCATATCCATTCTTCAGTCCTTCCAATTATCAATAAATGTGTCTGTCTTTTTGTCCGTTCGTCCTGTTGGTCCCGTTATCTGTCTATTTTGTCCCGTCGCCTGTCTGTTGGTCCCGTCGTCTGTTTGTTGGTCCCGTCGTCTGTCTGTTTGTCCCGTTGTCTGTCTGTTCGTCTCGTTGTCTGTCTGTTTGTCCCGTCGTCTGTCTATTTGTCCCATCGTCTGCCTGTTTGTCCCGTTGTCTGTCTGTTTGTCACGGTGTCTGTCAGTTTGTTCCGTCGTCTTTCTTTTTATCCTGTTGTCTGTCTGTTTGTCCCGTTATCTCTGTGTTTGTCCCGTCGTCTGTCTGTGTGCACTGTTGTCTGTCTGCTTGTTCAGATGTCAGTCTGTTTGTCCCATTGTCTGTCTGTTTTTTCCCATTGTCTGTCTATTTGTCGCGTTTTCTGTTTGTTTATCCCATTGTCTGTCTGCTTGTTCCGCTGTCTGTCTGTCCCTTTGTCTGTCTGTTTGTTACGTTGTCTGTCTCTTTGTCCCGTTGTCTGTCTGTTTGTCCCGTCAATTGTCTGCTTGTCATTCTGCCTGCCAGCCTACCTGTCCGTCCATCTAATTGTCAACCTATTTTTCTGTCTTACTGCCCGCCTGTCTGCTTGCATGTCAGTCTGCGTATCCGTCCGTCAATCCATCTCTCTGTCTGTTTGTCGGCCCGTATGCTAACACACACCCCTGTTTGTGCGTATACTTGTCTCCCAGTATGCCGTGTCCGCCCGTCTGTTTATCTGTCCGCCCCTTCGAGAACTCTCTGAAACAACAACAACAACAAACATGCCATACCCATATCTTTCCCGCAGATAAAAACACCCGCAGATAACAACACCCGCAGATAACAACACCCGCGGAAGTTCACATAAACAAAGCGAATGAATAATGCCGTCACATGGAATGTAAAAGTAATCCCGAAATTATTTTTTAAATAGTAAAATTATTTTCTGAAAATTTTAACGATAAAACTCTAGATAATAAAACACTCTAAAAGTACGATTTTAAGGATGAACAGATGTAAATTCTTTAAGCTCATTATAAAAAAAAGGAGATGTTTAATAATAAGTTTCTGATCACTTGATTCAATGATTCACATGTTCATGTGCCGGAGAATTCTCTGCACATTTTATATTTCTAAGTAATTTCTCAGAAGAATAAAATAACTTAAATAAAGACATAAGCGACGCTAGTTAGCGAAGTTGATAGGTGGCTGCACTGACAATGAAATGAGCGCATTCGGGCGAGGGTTGGACTCCGGTGTATATCGTCTGGCTAAGTGAGGTAAAGACTGACTACCTAAATCTCCGTGCATTCCGGCCTACAAAATGTGATGGCCTTATGACGTCACAGACGGGACACTGCTTCGGGAACACTGACTGGCACCTGGCCGTCTTGACAGACCATAATTTGTTACATTAAAATCAGTTGCATATCCTTTACAGGACGTCGCAGTCAACTTCAACATTTTTGGCCGGTTGTGATTTCTTGGTAAGGTTACGTTCAGTAGTTTCCTAAGGCTTTCTGGACGACCGGCACTCATACCACTGTATGAAAATCAACGCAAGGCGGTCTGCTTCCAAATCGAACGCAGCTGTGATTCGAACGCGGTATGACGAATTGCTCTCATAACCCCTTCGCCACCTCACCGATAACATCCCAAAGGATCATCAACTATCTCTGATGACATATCCCAAGAGGATCATCAACAATCTCCGATGACATATCCCAAAGGTATCATCAACAATCTCCAATGACATATCCCAAAGGTATCATCAACAATCTCCAATGACATATCCCAAAAGGATCATCAGAAATCACTTTAACGCATTTTGTTATAACCTCCACTAAATAACAGAGACTGGCTGTGCAATCATCATCATCATCATCATCATCATCATCATCATCATCCATCATCATCATCCATCATCATCATTCTTCTACTGTTGTCACCAAGACATTACAGAACGGACCGCTGAAAGTAAAAGGGGAGTAGGCATATCTGTGACGGTCAATGGTTTTCCAATGACCATCTCATTGTTTCTCCCTCTAGAACAGATCTTTCAGAGTCAAGATCTTGTTAATGCTATTTACTATTTCGGGGATCGGTCTAACTTCTGTAAACTATGTTTAAGGGAGCTACAGGGGAGGAGTTTTGAAGATTCTCGAGGGATTTCTGATGTCCAGTTTTTATTGTCAAAGGACAGTTTGGGGGAGGGCGATTAGAGGTAGGAGACATCCAAGTGATGTCGGTTAGTCTGGATTTGTATTCACTAATTTCATCATTATTGTCGTCCTCGTTGTCATCATCATCATCATCATCATCATCATCATCATCATAACATAATCATCGTATTATCACATCATTATTATTATATCGTCATTACAATCACATCACCATAATCACGTCATAATTACATCATTGCATAACACAACATGATCATCACACCACCACAATAACAATAATGATCACACCATCACATCAGCATCATCATATCGTCATTACAATCACATAATCACATCATCAGGATAACATCATTACAACACCATAATAACATCACCATAATCACACCATAACGTAACATTCTCATCACATCAATAATCACATCATCCCAATAATCACGCCATCACATCATCATCACAACACCATAATCACACCATAACATAACATTCTCATCACATCAATAATCACATCATCCCAATAATCACGCCATCACATCATCATCACAACACAATCACATCTCACATCACATCACATCATATCACCATCTGGTGAGTCATTCGGTAGATTGATGCTGAAGTCCCCAGATCATGCCACTCTAGTGTCCGCTATTTCTGGCTACACCTGGCTACCTGATTCAACCTCTAGAAAAGGTATAATTCGGTAGATTAGCTCGTTGCTTGAGGAGCGGCTGGCGACTGGCTAGCATGCCGGGCTAACATTCGCGAGACCCGGGTTCGAATCCTCGGCAAGGTGTGAATTTCTTTTTTTGTGTGTGGGTCGGGAGCAATAAGAAAACCCTAACCTGCACTGTACACAGCGACTGCACTAGCTATGCGGCCTTAATTCCTCAGGCTCAAAATCCCCGCCTCATAATGTACTATAGCTATTAGATGACAGTTCATCTTTTTATTTTCTTTTATTTTGTGTCGAGAGGGGTGGGGAGAGCAGTTTTTGCTAAATATATTTATACTGGTGGGACTTGCGGTTATAGAGTTCTTTTTAAACAGAACTGGATGGCGGTCAGCACGGCTGAATGGATAAGAACGGTCGCTTTTAAAAATCCGGTACGCTGATGCTAAAGTAATGGGTTCAACACCTACACCGGTCAGTCGGATTAAAATGTGGACTTCTCATTATTGAATTGGGCTTGTAAATTACAGGTACTTCAGAAGTCAGAGTGAGTTCGCCTGATGGCGAAGGACAGTGGTAGGGAAAGCTAATTCAACGCAAAATTCAGCCCAGAGCAGTAGAAGTATTAGCTCGTGCATGGACTACGCTTGCGTTCAAAGCTGGCGATCCAAACAAACAAACAAACAAACAAACAAACAAACAAAACTAGTCTGTAGAAGCACCTACACAATCTTTTCGTAATTTTCTTTCATTTTGAAAATACTCTACACACTGAAGCCACAAACAAAACGTTTGCACGATTTATTGACTGGCTATTTCACTGCATCTCGTCGGTGCATACTGTAGAGTTATAGATCATATGATCATATCAGAGTGCCAGCGGAGCAGTCAGACTTGTGCAGAGTTATAATCACATTGAGCAGGAAGTGCAGGGAGTGGCCAGCAGGGGCCACGGAAGTGGAAATTCAGCAACTAATTCAGGATAATGCTCGCCCGGGTGATGTGATTATCTACACAGATGGTTCGGTGTAAAGAGGTAGGAGAAGTGCATGGGGGTTCTTAGCAAAGGCTAATGGTCGCCGTTTGGTGCAGGAGAGCCTGGCGTATGATACCACAACATCTAGGTTAAGAATGGAGGTGGAGGCAGTCAGTGCAGCTTTCCGCTGGATCGAAAATACGATACACACACACATTATGATTGTAACTGACTCAGAAAGCATGCTGAGTAGGGTGAGGACAGGCAAGCTTCGTGCACAGTGGCTTGCTTCGCTTCGGAATTCACGGGTGGCAAGCATCGTCTAGATCTTTTCTCCGGGGCATGCTGGTGTGCTAGAGAATTAGCAGGCTGACAGATTGGCTGGCTCTGCAAAACTTGGTGGAGTATTGATGCATGACAAGGCAGACGTGGTTGGTTGCGGCCTTGTGGGAGCAAGTGTACATCTCGGAGGAGCAAATGGAACAGGGCGGTCTGGCAAGAATGCGACAGCGTGGAGTGACGAGGGGATCTGTCCGATGCTCGACGCTTAGAGGAAAGGCGAGACGGACATATAATCAGATTCTTACTGGTACTATTAGTGTTGGAACTCTTCGCTGGCTTCTGAGGATAGGAACGGAGCGCTCATGGGAATGCCCTGAATGCTGTGGTGTCGGTTCCTAAATCAATCAATCAATCAATCAATCAATCAATCAATCAATCAATCAATATCATATGAAGTGAATAAACGAATAATACTTTGACTGAAATACTTAAAATACATCGTCAATGATATTGTTCGAATGTAGCGCACCCGGTATCCCCACTCAAAATGCAGTCTTTTTGTGTGCTAAAAACTGGCTGGAACCGCCTAATTGTTAATGCCTCGATATATTTGAGCAACGGTGTATTTTTCATCGAATGTAATCTGCGAAACGCGTTGTCTTTGCTAGCTTTATAATGGCTGTTACGCAGATCTGCTCATTCATTTGTTCACTTCGTATGGTGATATCTGATGTCAGGTCTTAGTCAGATATGACTGAGCTACCGTATGACAGTAGACGGTACTACCTGATTCTGTTAGCGCCGAATGTTGGGCGGCGCTGACCAAACCCGACACCTCACATTGTGCCAACGGCTTCGGGCGGAGGAGCGCAATTATTAGGGTACAAGCCTTATCCTGGTGTGAGGAAATGCAACATAAAGACTAAATATCATGGCAGGGCAGACCAGGCCCTAAACCTTGGTTGGTAACTGGTCTAGGATCGAAGCTCCGACAGGCGGACAGTTAGAGCATTGCTTTGCTGATCCGGCAGCTTGTCTTGTTTCAGACGTATTGATGTCACCTTTCCTTCTGGAGTAAACTAGACAGGCCGAGAGAGGGATCATGTTGCATGGACAACACATGGTCTCTAAATACAGCCCAGGCTTTGTGTTATGGAGAGGTATAACTCCATTTTACATACTATCGTCTGTCAATACGGCAAGGTGCCAGTCATGATGATATCTCTGCAGTATGCATCTGACCAGATAAAGGAAATATGCCAGGCAATAAATCGGGCAAAATGTTGTTTGTGGCTGTTGTCATTAAATCTACAAAGGGAATACATTGCTTTGAGATTATACTTTGTTAGATTGTGATCTTAGTTCTACTTGTGTATTGTTTAACTAGTCTTTGCATTTCTTTTCCGCTGTCTACGTGCAGTATTTTCGTTATTATTATTTTTTTGTTGTTTTTTTTTATATTTGGAAATATCTCGCACGGTATTTTATTTTTTCCTGATATTGTTGGCAGTTCGTTATGAAGTGATGTCTGTTGTTCGGTTCATAGTTTTGTGCGAAGATCAGCTCTTTCAGTGTTCATATACCCATTCATAGTCTCTGTTTTCACATTTTTGTTTGCTGGGATTTTTAAATTTTCCCTTATTTATGTCTTCCTATTTGGTGTATTTATTAGCTGGAAATTATTTCTGCTTTTCTTGCTTTCTATCCATTTGGTGTCTATTTTCTGAGTTATGTTTATGTTATAAGGGTTTTCATTTCTGTTTTCCCTAGCTCTGGTTCTATTTCTTTCTTGATCCTGGTTACTATTTTAGTAATATGATCTGTCTTTTCCTGCCCCGCTATTCCTTAAAGTACTGGGATGCACATTATGGTGACACTGCAGCCTTTTGCTTTGAGTTGTGTTATTAGGTTTGTTATTTCTTCTTTTTTATGTCTGATCTGATTTCAGGTCTTAGTCAGATATGACTGAGCTACCGCCTAACAGTAGACGGCATTACCTGCACTCTGTTAGCGCCGATTGTTGGACGGCGCTCACCAAACCTGACACTTTACAGTGCTCGCTATTAAAGTTCAGGTATGCTGACGCCAAGGTAGCGGGTTCAACCCGTACACGGGTCAATTGGACTAAAATGTTAACTTCTCGTCCTTGACTATGGAACGTACATTACTTGACAAGTCGGAATGGGTTCGCCTGATGTCGTGGGGACACTATTAGTAGGGAAAGCTAATCCACACGCAAAAATCCGTTCAGCGCACTAGAAGTAGTAGCGCGTGTTTGGACTACGCTTGGCTTCAAAGCGAGCGAAGGCAAACAACAAAACAAAAAGGGGATACATCCTCGGTATCAGTACACCGGAAGTTTAAAAGCGAGCGATCTTATCCATTCAACCACCTGACCTACACATTGCATATATTGCTATTGGTTTTGTTGTCTATAATGTACCTCATAAGTGAAGTATAAAGGAAGGCAGGCAGGCAGGCACGCACGCACGCGCGCACACGCACACACACACACACACACACACACACACACACACACACACACACACACACACACGCACACACCTCTACATGTCTTTAATAAATATTATCTGACAATTATTTTTAAATCTTCTAAAATTTCCTCTCCTTTCGTTTCCATCCTCCCTCAAACTGTTTTGGCACAGGTGTGCACCGTTCGGGTCCCACCCGCTAAATAAAAACTAAAGAGTTTGTTGCGTCTCTCTTACATTTTGTACCCTCGACAGCAGTCTCGGAATGATCTTAATGCCTCAACTAATCTCTGTATGAAAATAATATAAAAATGGTTGCAGGAAAAGCTCACGTCACGGATTGGTAATTTGATAATAATTTTTAGTCACATAACAGACCGTGACAGATGTGACGCTGACATCAACAAGATGACTGGAATAGATAAAGTGTTTCATGGTAGCCTAGAAAAGAAATCTGAGACATGGAGGTCAGGGTGGCCGAATTGATAAGATCGCTTGCTTGTAAGCTTCCGGTGCGCTGATGCCGAGGTAGCAGATTCAAACCCCTACACCTTTCATTTGGATTAAAATGTTCACTTCTCGTTCTTGACTGAGGGTCGTAAATTACATGTACCTCAGAAGTAGGAGTGGGTTCGCCTGATGGCGGGGGACACTAGTAATAGGGAAGGCTAATTGACACGCAAATGAAAGACCAGTGCATTAGAAGTAGTAGCACATGTATGGACTACGCTTGAGTTCAAAGCGTGCGAGCGCAAACAACAACAACATCAGCAACAACAACAACAACAACAACAACAAAAACAACATCAACAACATGAATCAATTTACAATCGCTCTTATTCTTCTGTTTCTTCTGATAATCCATGCCGTGTGGCGTTGGTAATCATGTCCCACTATAATCGTAGCCAGGGGTATTTCAATGAGCATGTGTGCACTGGTCCAAAGCTTGGAAGACAACAAACTACACCCCTCTATCAAAGAAAGAAAATTCAAAATTGTGCACAATTTATTGAACAATCTCACTAACATTTCATGCTTACATAATCCTCCTGTGAATCAAGATGAAGAGGATTGACAGTAAATTAGAAGATGAACTACAAGAAGTAAAAACATGTTTAAAACAAGAAAGAGGAACTAGAAACCATATCTTCAACATGAGACTCAGCTATTAGAAATACACCACTGACAAGAGCCAAGACTATTGAGAAGCTGAGAGAGGAGAAAGACACCAGAGTCGGAAACACCGACCTACAGACGATCAGATGGGGTATCAAGCGTGTCCAAGTGGAGCTCACAGACGACCAGATCCTGAAGCAGCTACAACAGGAGAATCTCCACATCCGAATCTTGAAGGCGGAGCGACTTCTGACATACTCCAAGATTCCCACAACTTTAGAGGTGGTGACAATATAGGGCAGCGAGATGCCGATCGCAGTATATACACGAAAGCTCAACAGCCGGAACAATTCATTCCGAGAATAACACAATGCTCAAGATTCCATAGGACCGGCCACAGCAGAACAACATATGCAGCAAGACAGAGATCTGCCGATACTGCGCTGAACACCATGCATTCAAGGAATATCCGTTGGCCAAACAGGACAAGGACTTCCGAAAGTCAAACAACAACAGAAAGTATGTCAACTGCCATGGCAGGCATGGAGCAAGATACCTGGTTGTCTGTACCTCCAAAAAACACAGAGACGTCTTAAAGATCACCATAAATACAAAGACACCCTACAAGGAAGCAATGCGGAGGTGCGAGACAGCCACGTACATCTCTCAAGCTGAAAAAGATCACCTCTAAGGACATATTGACGAGCTGAAGAAGCAAGTCAAGGCACTACTGACGCCGACTCTGACCAGCGACAACGAACAACTGCTGGTAGACATTAAAGAAAGAACATAAAGCTTCAACAACAGATAGAGCGCACAGCACAAATGAAAAAGGAAAATTAAAAAAAATCCTACAAGCAATCAAGACAGAAAGAGAATTACTGAAAGTCGAAAAGGATTTACCTCAAAACAAGCCAGCAGGAGCCATACGAAAGACTGCACAGAAGCCACAAGAGGAAACCAAACCAAAGACTTACCAGAAACAGCAAGCTAAAGCCAGCATTCCAACCACGACGTCCAAGAAACCCAAAGGGAAACCAGTATCCCGCCAGATCTCTGAAAAAACCCAGAGGAGGACTCTGGCACACTCAGAATGACCGAGGGGGAATACATCGCATGGCGGTGTGTCACTGGAAAAATAAACTCGAAGATGAAAAACATGAAAGAGACCGCAAACGAGGAGAGGAAGCGATCGAAAAGCTTCTACGGGCAATTCACAAACCATGAGACAAATAGACAAAATAAAGAGTCCTTATAAAGACTGAACCCAGTCAAGCAAGATGTACCAGGAATCAACACTGACAAAAGAAACCACCAAAGGAGACGAACACAAAGAAAAACCCGCCGGGCAATTCCCCCAGCTGACGTCACAGGCATAAACACCTCAAAACCGATAAGCCAGCCAACACTAGCGCAGAAAACTAGACAAATTTATCCCGCACCATGAACCACTGCAAATATAACTGAAGCCACAGAGGCTAGTTGAACGATAGTGAAAAGTTTTTTTTGTTTTTTTTTGGTCAAAAATGGACTTGGACATGTCACATAATTCCTTACTTGTCTGATAATTGTCCATGATTCGCTTCAGTACATTCGGAATATAGATCTTAAGAACTCTTATCCTCACTTCCATTGACACAGATACATTGGAGAGGACCTTCCCCGTCTTGTGAAATGGTGCCTTAGATGGGGCTATTCTACATTTCACTTCCTTAATACATCTTCCAATAGGACTCTGTGACTTGCGCTTAAACTTACCTTGCGCTGACGACGGGCTAGAGGTTCCATCCAAACACCGGCTACAGGATTTTAACGTTGGATTCTCATTCAGATTGTAAAACTGTCCCCAAAAAAATCGGGTTGGGGTTGATAGCAACGTTCTGCAAAGGACACGTGACATATTTAACACATCTTCCATCTGTTGTATTCATATCATCATCATGTGCCATGCCGATAAGCGTGGGCGGTCAAGTTTCGCCATGCCATACGATCACCAAAGTCATAGATCACTTTTGTGTTCTTGTCTCGGCCAAGCCACATAGCCAAGACATCCAGTATTTATTTATATGTCTTCCTCTTGTTATTTTCTTTGCAATCTTGCCAGTTGTCACCAAGTTCTCCAATTTATTTCTTCTCATAACTTGTCCAAAAAACTGTGATTGTCTACATTTAATGTCTCTAATCAGTTTACTGTTTTCATTTGTTTCTTGTAGGACTTAGTCATTGGTTTTTGTCTCTGTCCATGGTATTCTTTACATTTTCCTCAGAAACCACATTTCCACAGCCATCAGATGTTTTTCAGCCTGTTTTCTCATTGTCTTCGCTTCACACCCATACACAAGTACAGGTTCTATGTAGCACCTCAACACTCGCTTTCTCGCTGCAAATTACATCTTATTAGTGGTCAGTATGTTTCGCATCTACCAAAAGTCTACCTTCGCCATGGCGATTCTTGTTCTAATCTCTTCAGTGCATCTCCCATAGTGTATTCATATATTACCATTTATTCTAGCTGTGACAATATTTGCTTAAACATTACAACCGACGGAACGAATTGGGCGTCTTTTCAAAAATGTACCGGACTGTCTAATGTAATGTACAAATTGTCAGATAATAATCTACCAGCAACATTTATCATTATTCCCGGCCTCGCCTTTTCTAATAATGTTGGTTAGGTGACGTTGCTCTTACTCATAATGCATCCTTTGTTTGCAGAGCCAGGGGACGAATCAATATTGTGGGGGTTAATACAGTTGTATGTATTGATTTGGACTTGCAGTGTAGAGAAATAGACTTAGGGAAAGTAGCAAATAGCCGAGGACAGTGGTAAAAATACCGCCGGGGAGCAAACACGACAGGGGAGGGGGGCTTCTGATCATCAGATGTAGTTCCCCTCGACGAATGTTTCGGCCTCTTTAACTTTCTGTTTGTTCCACTGGATAGACCATAGAGGGCTGACTGTTACATGTGCATGGTATGCGTGATAAAATTAGTTACGTTTGTCAGGGATTACTGAAGATATCTGGCAACTTAAGTGTGTCTTAACCACTGATGTGAAGAAGAAGAAGAAGACGACGACGAAGAAAGAGGAGGAGAAGAAGAAGAAGAGGGAGGAGGAGAAGAAGAAGAAGAAGAAGAAGAAGAAGATGACGAAGAAGAAGAAGACAGCTGAAGAAACACAGCAATTCCTGTACTGTCAGCATCAAAGAATCCACAAATCTCACAGCCGTAAGCTGACGAATTGCTAAATATAGAAGCCAGTGGAATCCCATAACAGTTGGCATCCCAATACATCATAGGCGTGGCTATGAGATAGCAGGGGTGAACCATGCCAACATGCAGAAAAAAAATTAAATAAGATGAATTGCCTGTGACATTCAGAAAATGAGCAAGTAAGTATGCTGAATATGGACACACTGACCTCTGATAGCAAACTAGTTGTGACATACGCCCTAGCAATAAGAACGACGAAGCGGAGGAGGAGGTAGAGGAAGAAAAGAAGAAGAAGAAGAAGAATATATTTCACGGGGTGATAACAACTGAGTTCCCTGGGACACCGTGAGCACAGAATGACATCATCATCATCATCATCATCATCATCATCATCATCATCATCATCATCATCATCATGGGATATAAGGTTTGCAGAACACCGCTCTCGTCACAACCAGCGAGACAGACTCTAGATCCCTCGCTAACTCCCCTGCCTCAGGCTTGTTCAAGTCCACGGATCTCTCATTGATCGGCCTCTGCGAAGCCTCACAGGAACTATGCCTTCTGTTCTTTCTAAACCACTTTCGCGTTTGGTGTAGGTGAAGCATGTAATGAGTAAATCATCGCGAACAGAAAGTGAAACAGGTCGGATTTAGAATAATACAATCATGGGTGACACGACCCGGATAGAAGTCTGCATCCGCACGTGAAAAATAAAAGTAAAGAAAACCGAAACGACACTGATACAACAACACTAAATTGTACCGATAGAGATAGCCAGTTTTGGCACTGAAGATGTCAGAATCCTAGGGTACAAGTATGCATGGACAATGATGATATATAGAGTCATAATGTATAAACAAACATAGCAAGGTTTCGATAAGTTATCACCACTCGACTTCAGGCTCGAATTATAACATATTAATGCATGTTAACTAGCAAAAATAAAATCATACTCGTGTGTAACGTGTACGTGTGTTGACTGAGACTGATGATTTGAGACGCAAACTTGTGGAAACGTTAATACATACACTGGTTTCATTTCGACTGCTTAGGGCCAGCATTAACTTTGTCATCATCATCATCATCATCATCATCATCATCATCATCATCATCATCATCATCATTGTCACGAGCGCCCTGAGTTAACCCAGATAATAATACCGACGTTTGCGTGGCGTATATTTTCTGGGCCACAACAGTCGTACTAACAGAGTAAACACAGCTGTACAGGTTACATCGTGTCAGCCCATATACACATTCGGTGGTGAGTGAGTAGGAATGGATACACAGAGTTGGCAGTTCATTAACAAGTAGAATCACATATATTGTCAGCTTAGGATATTCTTCTTCTTTCGTTCGCTTGAAATATGTCTATATCTGCAATGTCGTCTCTTGCATGAATTGAACTGTTTTTTTCAGTTCACACAGTGGTCCATAGAGTTTATCTTCCACCGTCGTCTCTCTAGGCCAGAAGGTTTGCCTAGATATGTTATATTTTGGGCAGTCTTGGAGTATGTGCTCTGCTGTCTGCGACGCCAATCCACATGTGCACATGGCTGTTTCACCAATCTTGAATTTTGTATACATGTGGTTGCGTAATCTATTGTGTCCTGTTCTGAGGCGCAGAATAATGACTTGTTCTGGTCTGTCCATAATGTGGTAGTCATCTTGAGCAGGTTTTGGTGGCTTTCTGGCTGATTTGATCATTCTTTTCTTTTGGTGGTATGTAACGGGCACATCAGGCTGTTCCTCTTTGGCTCCTTCCTTAGCCAATTGATCAGCTCTGTCATTTCCGGGTACTCCACAGTGGGATGGTATCCACTGTATGGTGACTTTTTTTTTGCGGACTCGTTCGCACAAGATAGCAATATCAAAATTAGTCCAGAGAAACAACAAGAGATTCGAGAGAAACGACAACATACAGGACAGAAGGAAATAGTACATGAGGTTCTGGAGGCACCCATCACAATCAGCGAACTGGAGCTAGCCATATCAAAACTGAAAATGAGAAAGTCACCAGGAGCTGATGGTATCTCCAATGAAATGATCAGGAACCTAGGAACAGAGGCCAAAACAAAGCTGTTGCAGATCTTCAATAACAGCTGGACCTTAGGCAGTGTTCCACAAGCCTGGAGAGAAGCAATCATGATACCCCTCCTAAAATCAGGGAAAGATGGTTCCATTGCCTCTAGCTACAGACCAATTAGCCTCACCAGCTGTCTCTGCAAAACACTGGAGCGCATCATCAATCACAGACTGCAGTGGTACATTGAAAGCTTAGGATATGGAATGGTTCCGTTTGTCATCTATACGGCCGGACATCAGACGAAAATGGCTGCTGGGATTGTCACCACGGAACAGAAGATTGACAAGTTTGTCAACATTTGAATGCAGATGGAAGCCGTGAGATCACAGGGGCAGATGTAAAACGGAAGTACCTAGTACGGAAAACAGTGCATCTGTCAATTCTTGGTTTCCGGCACATCAAGATGATTGGCAGCTTGGTATCGAAACTCTTTGTTGGGAGTATACAGAAACTAGCTGGCTTGTTTTGAGAATCTAGGCAATTACTGACAACTTTGACAGGATTTAAGCCAGGAAAATAGTTCTTGACAGGGGATGATTTGCCACTGTGCCACCTGTGTGGGGGAGTAAAGGATAACGTCACGTGGCCAACTTTGGTAGTTTGCGATATAAACTCGAGTTGAGATCAACTAGGGTGGACTTGAATAATGCTTTAGTTAGAGTGCCAGGGCACTGCAGTGCTTAGTGGAAATAATATCTACCGTGTGTTAATTAGTGACTTAATTTTGCACGTGCCTATAATGGCAGATGTAGATATGATTGATAGGACTGCAGTAGTGCCATTTAAGGTATAACCTATTATAATATATTCGTTATAATTACTTTAGGCAGTAGCCTTGTTAAACTATAGTGTGATGATTAGCACTGTTAGTGGAAACTAGCTAGAGTAGTGAAGTGATACTTAGCTCTGTTAGCTAAAATAGACTAGTGAAGTGTTGATAAGCTTTACTAGTTGAGAATTGAGTAATGAAGGATAATTGGGATCTTCCCGTAGGTGTCCCTGGTGGGCGGGGTTCCGCATTCTGGTTGCTGATTTTTTCTTTGTCATAGCCTGATTCGACTCTAGGTGGGTAGCTAATCTGCTCTATGACTAAGTCTAGTTAGCTAAAGATCATTAAGCAAGGTGATAGGCTTACACTCAGCCGAAGGGATCAGTGACTAGTACTATCACCAGATGTGTTGTTTCTATCCTAGGTTCCCTACCAGATCCAAGGAAACTCAACAAGTTTTTAAAAAAACCCATTCGGAAGAACACCCGTTCAACCATCAATAAAGTGCAGACAGAAACGTAACTTACGCTAGAAGGAAATTGATTCATCAAAGAGAGTGATGCATACTGATGCACCACACAGCATCAGACAGTAGTAAAGAACCGAGAACCGGCTAAGAGTACCTAGTGTTAGTACAGTAACAATTAACATTAGTAATTAGCACTTATGGACTGAATGGTTCGATGTACAACGAGGATGATCTGTCGACTAACTAACTAACTAACTAACTGCGTACACACTGCAAAAGACTTGTGCAGTTTGTTTAGGAACAGTAGGAACGGACATTGTGTAGAGTGCAACCGGTCCATGATTAACTGTTAATACCACCGGTGTCTATTTCGGATGTTCATGAAATTGGATTACCAGAGGTCTACAGAGGCAAAGCAGTATCCGGCAAGATGGTTTCGGCAACGGGTGAGAAGTACATGTTCTGACGTACCGTGCTGTGGTCTATCTTTGCTGGGATCAGCGGACTGGGTTGCTGTCTGAGAGTCAGAGTCTACACACTTTATAGAACACGTCACACATTTTCTTCACATACACGTCTCATATACGTTACACTTTTATTTTAATAAATTACTCTTTATTAATTTCTAGAAGCAAGAGTTGTTGAGTATGTTGCGTTGGGGAAGTATGAGAGGGGCATAGTACGACATTGTGAGAGTGATAGGAAAAGGTGTCCATAGGCTGATGGAGTGTGTTGGACGGAAGCTGGTGGATTCTCCAGAATATTGAGAAGGAAAAAAAAAATATTATAATGTGGGTGTCGACTCTCCTCACTCCAGGGACGACACTTTAAAGGAGGACACGACAATCATCATCATCATCATCATCATCATCACCATCATTATTATCATCATCATCATATGCCATGCAGATAAGCTTCATGTTTCGCCATCTCACATTAACCACGTGTGTTATCGTAAAATAGCAATAAATAAACATAACTTTCGAAAGATATTAAACATCGCGCCCGGCAGTCTCCCCTCCGAATGGATAGAATCACTCGGAAGACGTGTTTTCTCATCGCTCACCAGGATGTACACACAGGGGCATGCCGGGCTATAAGGTAATGAGCGCACAGACAAGCCAGCTGACAAATACTGCAACAATATACACGGGAAGAAGCGTGACCAGGGCAGATAAAATCAAGGTAGTGGTAAACGCTCCTAAGGCGGCCAGAGGAAACGCTTTAAAGACACTCTGAAAATCTCACTGAAAGATTTTGGAATTCATCTTGAGAGACTGCTGCTAAAGACTGTAATTCGTGTCGTGTATCATTACGCAAGGGTGCAGTCACTTGTGAAGCAACCAGGACTGCAAGAACTGTGAAGAAAAGGCTGGGCAGAAAATACACTGCAGGAGATCCTCCTACTGTAACGCCCAGCAATCTTTGCCCACATTGTCAAAGAATATTTCGAGCCAAAATAAACCATATCAGCCATCTTAGAACTCACGGCTCCATACTTTCAACCCCACTGGGTGAAATGAATGGTCATCATCATTCTTGATGGACAAACAACAACAATCAAGGTAATAGGTCTCGGTTAGCGGATATTTGCGAGACTCTTACGCTAGCCTGATTACTGATTATATGACCTGGGGTGAAGGCTGATCAGGCACGCCAAGGTCGCTTTCGTTGGATGGCTCAGGAGTTGAGATGACCAACTCCTTATGGGAACATTCAGCAGAAGAACTATGGGATGGCTGCTGCCTCGGGGATATGGGAATGCCCACTGCGCAGTAACGTCGTCTCGATATAACATAACATATAATAACATACGATAACATGAAACGTAACGTAACGTAACTTAGGATAGAATAACATAGCATAGAATAGAATAGCGTATAGAATAGTATAGCACAGAGCTTTCGAAAATAGTTGTGGCCAAAGTTCTTTATGGTTTTATAAATAAACGACCGAACGAATGAACAAATGCACTTTATTTTCAAAGGGATGAGAATTGGGCACGCAGGCCCGTCTAACATTCTACCCTTTTATCACTCTCTTTCATAAATTATTTTATCCTCACATCATTCATTCGAGGCTAACCGAGGACAACAACAATATAAATGATATGTATTATAAAGGCATGAGAAAAATGCAAAAAATCACTACTAGATGACTCATTAAAATTAATGAATGATATGGCAGTTATTAATAACTATGGGGAATATACTGGTCTGACAAAAGGGGACTGGCTGTTATACTACGGTTATTATTATTATTATTATTATTATTATTATTATTATTATTATTATTATTATTATTATTATGGGAAAGGTAATCCTGACACTTTTAATGAGCCAGGTGTCTTTGATGTCCAGATCCTGGCAAGTGTGTATATGTTTTATTGCATCTTGCCAGATAGGTAAAAGCTACTTCCATGTCTTCTTACAGGACGTTGTAATCAACCCCAGCATTCATTGAATATTTGTGATTTACTAGACAGTGTTAGTTCATAAGGTTAATGATGCTTTCTCAATGGTAGACCCCTCAAACATCGAAATCAACGCAAAGCCGTCTGCCTACAAATCGCCCGCAACTGATTTTGAAACCCTCGTCTCGGTATTTTAGTTGCATACCCTTTACAGGACGTCGCAGTTAACCCCAACATTCGTTGGCACTTTTATGATCTCTTGACAAGTTTACATTCAGTTATTTGCCATTGCTTTCTGAACGACCGACGCCCATACCATTTCATTAAAAAAAAAAAAAAACCAACGCAAGGCCCGCAGCTGTGTTTCGAACGCGGTAGGTGGGATTATGAATTGCACCCGTAACTTATTCGCCACGGAATAGGTTCAGTATATCAAGGAATTGTGAACAAAGATGTACCCACCATATAACACAGCCATGTGAATTATAAAGAGGAAGAGATCAATGCAAGCAGGAAGAACGTAAGTTGATGACATGGCAAGCAAATTGCGATCCTTAGACGTCTGGAAATGGCACTCGATAACACAATAATAACACCAGCAAAGTTGCGTATTTGAATCCACGCTACAAACGAACTTGTTATGTACTGGAAGCAATGGCTATGTTAAAATACGTTTACACTTATTAGGAGTTCTTGTGGTGTAGTAGTTAAACATGTTGCATGTTCTCGTAGTGTATTAGATAAACATTTTGCATGTTCTTTCCAGCACGTTTCGATCAACCCTAATACCAGGTTCATTTACTAAGCAAATTTAAGTTCAGTAGCTTGCTGGCTCCGTGGCTAAAGGCTTGCGAACGCGGTTCGTGAGTCGAGTACCAGGCGTTCGAAGCTCAGCTGCGACCGATTTGTGCAGCAGACCGTGTCGCGTTGTGTTATAACGTGCTGGTATGGGAGCCGGTCGTTCAGAAAGCAATGGCAAACTACTGAACGTAACACTTGCCTAGTACATCAACAGCAGCTGAAAATGCTGGTGTTGACTGCAACGTCCCGTAAGGGATACGCAACAAAATATATAGCTTGCCATTGCTTTCTGAATGAGAAGGCAATTTTGAAGTGCGACTGACCCGAGTCGGAAATGATTCTACTATATCACCGTTAGCGCAAGGAAGTTTAAGAGTGAGCGCTCTTGTCCATGACGTATGGTGTAGTAGACAGTGTTTATGATTTGTGGTTTCTGAGGAAAATACAAAGAATACCACGGGCGGTTTGAAAAACCCATGAGCAAGTCCTACAAGAAGCAAATAAAACAGTTTGAAAAACCCATGAGCAAGTCCCACAAGAAACAAATGAAAACAGTTTTAAAAATACCAATGAGTAGGTCCCACCAAAAAAGAAAATGAAAACAGTTTGAAATCCCCATGAGTAAAGTCAACAAGTAACAAATTAAAACAGTAAATAGATTCGAAAAATTATTAATAGAGAGTCATAATTTTTCGGTTACATTATGAGGAGGAATAAACAGAAACACTTAGAAACAACTGCCAATATTGATAGCAGCATAAGCAAGGGGAAGACAGAGAGATATCTATCGGGATAGCCTAGAAATATTTCTTAATCGCTTAATCTCTTCCTAGTAGGGTGCGGCGCCGTGAACGGGGCTCGGAGAAGGAACACGGTAACGGAGACGTATGGAGGCGACAGAGGCTGTGGCGAGGGATGAAGCTGGCATCCCACGACCACTCGTGCTAAGGGGCAAGCACATGCTGCACGGGCTCTCCCCACCGAGGGAGGGAGGGAGGGCTTCAGAGTGGACTAAGCAACAGCGAAGGGACAAGCTAACATCTGGAATAACTAATGTGACCGAACGTCTCCACGGCAAGGGTAAGACGCCCGGAGTCATGACCCGGACCGGACCGCCCCCAGAAAGTATCAAGAAATTAAAGGTCCGAAATACTTGGGGAAGTGGGTTTATTTCTGACGACCAGAGAAGCCCCCTGCCGTGTTTGCTCCGCGTAATCGAGACAAGAACACAGAACTTATCCAGGAGTCTGGTAATCGTGTCAGATGGCTGGCCATGCTTATTGGCATGGCACATGATGATGATGAGTAGATAGTCATCTTGTCTGCTCTTGTCGAACAGCACAAGAGTATGGTCCGTGTTGCATGTTCCTGACTTTAGCGGTTGTGAATCTGGGTTAGTTAGTTGAATATCTTTTAGAGGACGCCGTAGTCAACTCCATAAATGTTTGGTTGTTCATGATTTGTTTTTGACAAATTTACGTTCAGTAGATTACCATTAAACGCCATGTAAAGGATATACCAACTAACTTAACTTACGATTGCCATTGCTTTCTGAACGATCGGAACTCATACCTTTGTATGGGAAACAAACGCAAGGCGGTCGGCTGCTAAATCGCCCGCAGCTGTGTTTCGAACGCGGTATGTAGGATTACGAATTGCATTGGAAACTCCTTCGCCACATAGCCGGTACAGAGGTGGGGGTGAGTAAACTGTGAACGTCTTGGCTTTATATTCAACAACAGGGGTGGATGTTCACAAAATGTCAGACGCAAACTGACCGTAGCAATGCAGAGGTTAAACGGCATTAAGAACCAGCGAGATAAAGAGCAGAATAAGACAAGCAAAAACTGCATTCTATCAAGTGAGGAACGTTTTGTGTAATAAGTCACTGTCCTTGAAAGTTGGAACAAGAGTTCTTGCTTGTTACATACGATGGTAAGTTAATAAGTAAGTCATAAATGGCTTTAGAAAAATAACTAACTATGATAACAACTTGAAACCTGTTTATTTTTATACATACATTGTCCTTTTATTTCACAAAATAATTTCCGCCAACATTGATGCATTTATCCCATCGTTTTATCAGTCCTACCACACCGGCTGCATAGAACTGCGTGCTCTTTTCTCTAAACCACGTTTTCACTTCTCAGTCAACTTCGGCGTCATTCGCGAAATTTCTCCCGCCAAGGTGGGTTTTCAGTGGACCAAAAAGGTGGAAATCGCTAGGGGCTAAGTCGGGGCTTTAAGGTGGATGTTGCAGAACTTCCCACCTTAGTTGGTTAATTTTCTCCTGAGTTAACCAGCCGTATGTGGTCTGGCATTGTCATGAAGAAGCAACACTCCTCTAGTCAGCAGTCCTGGACTGAAAATTATTCTACCCAGCTATGCACCGCTTTACGGGACAAACATTTGTCAGTATAAACAGGAAGCATTTCCTTATGAATGTCCTTTGCAGGCAGTCCTTTTGCCCACAGAAAACGCACAACAGCACGATGCTCTTTGGTTATAAACTCCGTAAGTACAGTCACCATTTTGTTTATGCGCTGCGCATGCACATGAGACACCTAGCGCCATCTGACGAACGGGAATATAAAGTTCGATGTTGCTGTCACCTAATGACACATGTAGAAAATACCAACTACATTTACCTGCCATCCCACAGAACTGTGTGACTTACTTATTGACTTATTGACATGCCATCGTAGAACCTGTTTTATCATACGGCTTCGAATCCTTGACAATCAGTAAACAGGCGAAAAAATCCATGGAAGCCTTGGAGGTGTGGTTTTAATGAAGAATAGGCCTACTGAAAATTAATTGGTAGTCAAAACGAGCAATCAGAAAGTTCTAAGGCAGGGGTGGCCAACACAAGGCCCGCGGGCCGCATGCGACCCGCCGGTCGTCATATTGCGGCCCGCGGAGTGGGAAGCTATGATGTGGTCGAGGCTGTAGCACGCTTGCTTGTTTACTTTAATTAACCACAAAAAAAAAAAAAAATAGGCGCGTGGCCCGGCAGAAAATATTATTTCTAAAATTTGGCCCGCCAGCTGAAAAGGTTGGCCACCCCTGTTCTAAGGGAAGCTGAGTCGCAAAGACAACTTACCACAAACATCAGAAAGAGGCAGTGATCGGTTTTTGGCCACATTATGAGAGGACAAAAACTGGAACATGTTGTGACAACTGGAAAGATTTGCGGAAAGAAAGATAGAGGAAGAAAGCGTGAGAAGATTCTTGACAGTCTTTTTCTCATGGCACGGAAGGGAGTCAACACACGAACTGATCCGTGCCGTCGGAGACAGTAATTTGTGGAGAGGCATGATCGCCCACGCCAGCAGGCAAGGTACTGGATTATGATGATGGCACAACACCAACAAATATGTTATAATTAAATGTTTTTTCCCCCCAGAAATACATGGCAAATAAGAAGAGGAGATGGGAAATAGATGCAATAAGGCAAACCAACTCAATGGTCAAATAGCACCAAAACACAGGAACAAACACGTATCAGTAGATACTAAAAAGCACTCTACAACAAACACACTTTCTACCAAACCTGGACAATGAGAGAAAAATAAAAAAATAAAAATTACAACAATGAGATTTAAAATAAAAATTTCAACAACGGAAATGAGATTCATGAGAAGAATACCCAACGATCAAGAAGGAAGAAAATCAGAAATGATGAAATCAGGACTAAAGTAAGGGTAGTAGCTCTAGATTTCATTAGAAAACTGCAAGTCACATCGTTCGGCCATATAACTAGGCTACCAATTGACTGTATACCACAACAAGCAATAATGTACAGACCAAATGTAACCAGAAGAAGAGGCCGACCTGTAAACGATGGACAGAGGGAACAACAGAGTCCATGGGAATCTCGATATATGAAGCCCATAAACGGGCATTCTCCCACTGTTTATATTTTACCTCGACACCGAAAGGTACAAGAGGAACAAGATGAGATGAGAGGAGGTGAGATGAGTTTTTGGAAACAATTATCTTTCATGTGGCAACATATGAATCTAAGGATAATTTCGCACTCATTAAAAAGATCATCAGGGCGTTTTAAATGTAATGTTACAGGAAATATTGTAGACGAAAAAAAAAACGAAAAATACTGACACACAACTGAATTGTAGAAAACTTGTGTTTAAACAGTGAATTGTTCTTTGACATTGTGGGCAAAAAATGTTTGACGTTCCAGAAAGAGGATCTCCTGCAGTGATTTTTCTGTCCAGCCTTATTTTCACAGCTCTTGCAGTCCTGTTTCCTTCACTGGTGACTATACCTTTGTGTAATGATGTACGCCACGAATTTTGGTCTCTGGAAGCAGTCTCCCAAGTCTTGTGATGAATTCAAAACAATGTTTTCCCGTGGTGAATTTGAATAACGAAGACACAAACAATAGATTGCACTATTTGTGATGAATTCAAAAAGCGTTTAGTGAGATCTTCAGTGTCTTTAAATCGTTTCCTCTGGCCGTTTTGGGAATATTTACCACAGCACAGCTCACAGTAAAAAATTCGTTTAGGGAGCCTGTGATCTGCCATGAGAGTCAAGTGACCAGTTGAGCGAAACTGATTCTTCATGAGTATAATGTGGATACTGGGCTTGGACGCTCTTTCTAGGACTCCAGTGTCTGTGATCTTGTCTTGCCGTTTAATCGTCAATAACTTCTTAAGGCTAAGGCAGGCTGTGTGGAAGTGGTTTAATTTCCTGGCGTGAAATACTCTGGCCATATTTAAACTTCACAGCGGCTTGCAAAGAGCGGAGATGGAAGGCGTGGTTCTAGCAGGAGAGGCTTCGGTCGACTAGCACTTCGACAGACACAGGACATTGCAGGCGTCTTGAGCATGAAAATACTTGAGACGGAAGAACTCTGAATGGGTCGAGAATCTCCTCGGGAGGGTCGTGCAAAGGACGCTCTGCAACGGACCTGATTCATAAATACGAGTCGGGGTCAGCGCGGGGGAATGGATACGAGCGCTAGCTCTTAAACTTTCGGTGTGGTGATGCGGAGATAGCAGGTCCATCCCCTACACTAGTAGGGTAAACTAAAATGTTAACTTCTAGTTCTTCACTTGGGGAGGTAAATTTCAAGTACCCCTAACGACGCAGTAGGTTCACCTGATGGCGAGGGACACTTGTAATAGAGAAAGCTAATCCACACGCAAAATTCAGTAAAGTTCACTAGAAGTAGTAGCACATTTATGGACTACTCTTGAGTTAAAAGCTAGCGGACGCTAAACACGAAACAAATAACAACTATTAGGTTAAACTTTTGAGAAAACACGAAACAAATAACAACTATTAGGTTAAACTTTTGAGAAAACACGAAACAAATAACAACTATTAGGTTAAACTTTTGAGAAAACTCGCATACAGACATACATCTGTATCTTCTTTCAACGTTGCGGTAGATGTCTAAACACGAAACAAATAACAACTATTAGGTTAAACTTTTGAGAAAACTCGCATACAGACATAAATCTGTATCTTCTTTCAACGTTGCGGTAGATATGTCTGCAGTACTCCACCACCCTTTGCGGGTATGCTATATACTTGACAGTTCATACATAAACACACATGTATTATTTAGTGCTCCTAGCAGTAGCAGAAATAAGTAAAGAATAAAGACCGTTCACAATTTGACTCAAGTACTGCTTGGCGCTGACAGAAGTAGAAGAAAGAAGCAGAGACAAAGGACCAGGTCGGTGGCTATAGCTTTCAATTGTTTTGCTGTTTTGTGCTTTCTTTAGTCTCTACTTCTTTCTTCTATTTCCGTGAGCGCCAACCAATACATGTGTTTTTATGAACTGTCTTCGTGGCCTCAAAGGGTTTCTAAATTGATGTTTCTATATATGCTTGAGAATAATCTACATCAACCTGCTTTCTCTTGCGTGTCTGGAGTAACTACGGCGTGTCCACAAATGCAGTGGCGTATGAACGAGTATATACTTTTCCGTTTTTCTTTGCTTCGGATATTTATTTGTGGTCGTTGTACCGAAACAATTTGCTGCTATGGGTTTGCGATGTCATAGCGCAACCACATGTTATAGGCCTGAGAGTCTGGAGTAAAAGGTGGCCAATATTTCCCTCACTTTGGCAAGCAAAGAGCACAGGCGTCGGACCCGCATTCGACCGTGATTATGACATTATCCGTGCAGTTCAATATCAACTTCGCCAGCTTGGCGATGTAATTTTTTTTGTTGATCCCAGTATTGGAAGGGGTCTACCCTGTTATCTGTCAGGTCTGGGGTTGATTCTAGCTAGGGAGGAAAACTGCACTATCTGTCAGGTCTGGGGTTGATTCCTGGATGGGGAGGAAAACTGCACTATCTGTCAGGTCTGGGGTTGATTCCTGGATGGGGAGGAAAACTGCACTATCTGTCAGGTCTGGGGTTGATTCCTGGATGCGGAGGAAAACCACACTATCTGTCAGGTCTGGGGTTGATTCCTGGATGGGGAGGAAAACTGCCCTATCTGTCAGGTCTGGGGTTGATTCCTGGATGGGGAGGAAAACTGCACTATCTGTCAGGTCTGGGGTCGATTACTGATTGGGGAAGAAAATTGAATTGTCTGTCAGGTCTGGGGTTGATTCCTGGTTGAGGAAGAAAATTGAATTGTCTCTCGGGTCTGGGGTTGATTCTTGGATGGGGAGGAAAACTACACTATCTGTCAGGTCTGGGGTTGATTCCTGGATGGGGAGCAAAACTGCACTATCTGTCAGGTCTGGGGTTGATTCCTGGATGGGGAGGAAAACTGCACTATCTGTCAGGTCTGGGGTTGATTCCTGGATGGGGAGGAAAACTACACTATCTGTCAGGTCTGGGGTTGATTCCTGGATGGGGAGGAAAACTGCACTATCTGTCAGGTTTGGGGTTGATTCCTGGATGGGGAGGAAAACTGCACTATCTGTCAGGTCTGGGGTTGATTCCTGGATGGGGAGGAAAACTGCACTATCTGTTAGGTCTGGGGTCGATTCCTGATTGGGGAAGAAAATTGAATTGTCTGTCAGGTCTGGGATTGATTCCTGGTTGAGGAAGAAAATTGAATTGTCTCTCAGGTCTGGGGTTGATTCCTGGATGGGGAGGAAAACTGCACTATCTGTCAGGTCTGGGGTTGATTCCTGATTGGGGAAGAAAACTGAATTGTCTGTCAGGTCTGGGGTTGATTCCTGGTTGAGGAAGAAAATTTAATTGTCTGTCAGGTCTGGGGTTGATTCCTGGCTGGGGAGGAAAACTGCACTATCTGTCAGGTCGGGGGTTGATTCCTGGATGGGGAGGAAAACTGCACTATCTGTCAGGTCTGGGGTTGATTCCTGATTGGGGAAAAAAACTGAATTGTCTGTCAGGTCTGGGGTTGATTCTTGGCTGGGGAGGAAAACTGCATTATCTGTCAGGTCTGGGGTTGATTTCTGGATGGGGAGGAAAACTGCACTATCTGTCAGGTCTGGGGTTGATTCCTGGATGGGGAGGAAAACTGCACTATCTGTCAGGTCTGGGGTTGATTCCTGGCTGGGGAGGAAAACTGAATTGTCTGTCAGGTCTGGGGTTGATTCTTGGCTGGGGAGGAAAACTGCACTATCTGTCAGGTCTGGGGTTGATTCCTGGTTGGGGAGGAAAACTGCATTATCTGTCAGGTCTGGGGTTGATTCCTGGTTGGAGAGGAAAACTGAACTGTCTGTCAGGTCTGGGGTTGATTCCTGGCTGGGGAGGAAAACTGCATTATTTATCAGGTCTGGGGTCTATTTCGACATGAGTGATGAGGCCAGGCTGAGCCTGGAGTAATCAGGTTAAGTGAGGGACATTGCATGTCAGACAAATGGAGGCCCGTGTACTGTCGATTCTCGAATGTGCTCCTCCTAGGAGGTGTAGAAAAAGAAAGGATGAAGAGAAAGAGGTAGATGAGAAATAGAAGAAGATGATGATGGTGGCGATGATAATGAAATGATGATGCTGACAGTAGTCGAGAAGAAGAAAATGATGATGGTTATGGTGATGATGACGATAATAAAATGATGATGATGACATTCATCGAGAAGATGATGGTAATGATGATGATGCTGATGATGATAGTTATATGATGACGGTGACGATAATGAAATGATGATGACACTAATCGAAAAGTAGAAGAGGAAGAAGATGATGCTAATGATGATGATGATGACTATCATGATCAAGAAGTAGAAAACGACGACGACACAGCAGCAGTGGCAGCGACAGGAGCAGGAAGATAAAGGCGAAGAAAACAAAGAAGAAGAAACAAGAAAGAGGAAGATGAGAAGGCATAATAACAAGACAAACAGTCGAAGGTGGGACAGGAGTTAGAGGACCCGAAAAAGAAGGAGAGACGGAAGAAGAAAAGAAAGAGGAAAATTAATGACCCAAGAGCTCACGAGCGTTCTCTATTGCAAGTAAACTACTCAGGCAATGACGGCAAATTATGAACAGACCAGAAGAGACCAATCTATAACAAGCATTATGAATGAAAACACGTAATGACACATGTGGAGAAGTAGCTCCACGGAACAGCAAAGAGGCAAATCAATACACAATGAGAAAATTGCACACACATTACACGTATAGATGCGTTTTAATATAACAAAGAGAGACCTGGGATGGGCAGAAAGCGGTGTTAAAGAAATTATAATGTAAAATATTCAGTCATGTTATTGTATATCAACTCTTAAATATATGAAAGCCTGTTAGTTAGTTGCATATCATTTACATCACGTCGCGGTTAACCCCAGCAGTTTTTAGCTGTTTGTGATTTTTCGGCAAATGTATATTCGGTAATTTGCCATTGCTTTATGAACGATCTGGCACTCATACCATTGTATGAATCCAAAGCAATGCTATCTGCATCCACATTTCCCGCAGCTGTGTTTCGAATGTGGTTTGTGGGATTACGATTTGCGCCCGTGACTCCTTGGCCACTGCGCCAGCTGGTTAAATAAACTGAAGTATACCGCAGTTGCCAGTCGCCGTGGCGAAGATCTTACGGACGCGATTCGTAAGCCTGCTTACCCGCGTTCGATTCACAACTGCAACGGATTTGGCAGCAGACCGCGTTGCGCTGGGTTTTAACGAGTTGGTATGGGAGCCGGTCATTCAAAAGTCAATGGCAAACTACTGAACGTAAACTTGCCAAGACATCGACAACAGCAGTAAAATGCTGGTGTTGGCAGCGATGTCCTGTAAATAGGATGCAAAAAAATAAAACAACTGAAAAATATTGCAGTGGCCGGTCTCGATGACGAAGGTCTTACAGACGTGATTCGTAAGCCTGCTTACCCGCGTTCGAAACACCACTGCGACCGATTTAGCAGCAGACCGCGTTGCGCTGGGTTTTAACGAGTTGATATGGGAGCCGGTCGTTCAAAAATCAATGGCAAACTACTGAACGTAAACTTGCCTAGACATCGACAACAACAGTAAAATGTTGGTGTTGACAGCGATGTCCTGTAAAAAGGATGTGTAAAAAAATATTTTAAAAAATTTAAAAAAAAATATGACCAGTCTCCGTGGCCAAAGGCTTGAGAACGCAGTTCGTGAGCCGCTTACCAGGCGTTCTTCTTCTTCTGCGTTCATCCGGAGTTTTTTTTCGGACGTGATTGCGTTGTGCCTGTTTACAGCAGAGCTGCGTTCTTGCGCCGTTAGGCTGACACATCCGACTTCTTCGGGCATTTGTTGACCGGGTTAACCTTCCTGGTACCAGGCGTTCGAAACGCAGCCGCGACCGATTTGTGCAGCAGACCGTGTTGCGTTGTGTTATACCGTGTTGGTATGGGAGCCGGTCGTTCAGAAAGCAATGGCAAACTAATGAACGTAAAATTTGCCTAGTACATCAACAGCTGAAAAATGCTGGTGTTGACTGCAGCATCCTGCAAGGAATATGGAACATTCAAAACAAAATATTGCAGTGAGAATTATTGAGCTGACAGATTAATCCGATCTCTGTGTACCATGACACGCCGTGGAAAGCAGAGATGGTCGGTGTGGTAACGACTGCATCCACCGCCTACTTCCGAATGCTCTATAATAGTGGTTCTCAACCGGTTGGGAATTCCCCCCTAGGGGGGAATTTAGGGGTTTCCAAGGGGGGAATTAAGATTATTTCAAGATCACATTAATACAAGAACCAGTTACTTGATATTGTTTCTCCCTCTAAATTTTACGGTTCTGTACTTCTCGCCCTATTGAAATTCGCTTTACCCCGGGAAGGTTAACCCGGTCAACAAATGCCCGCAGAAGTCGGATGTGTCGGCCTAACGGCGCAAGAACGCAGCTCTGCTGTAAACAGGCACAACGAAATCACGTCCGGAAAAAAAACCGGATGAACGAAGAAGAAGAAATTCGCTTTATAATGTAAGTAGACCCGCAAATCACGTTTTATGTAGATGTCTAGACTTGTTCCAGTATGTGTTATTAAATTTAGCTTCCATTTTTATGTATACTGTGTAAAAAAAAGTGGGGGGGGGGGATGTATAGGGAGGAAATTCGAAAAGTGGGGGGAGGGGGGGATGACGCTCTGAACATATGGTAAAAGGGGGGGGGCATGGGCTAAAAAAGGTTGAGAACCACTGGTTTATAAGGACGTAGGTCTGGCACAATGTGCCGAATAGTCACTGTCAAACTGTTACCTACTGTCTGTAGTACTCTGCGCTGTAGGACTGGGAGATCTTGAGCCTGGAGAATTAAGGCCGCCTGGCTAGTGCAGTCACCGCGAACTGTGCAGGTTAGGGGTTCTTTATGCCACTGACAGAAAAACTCCACACCTTACCGAGAATTCGAACACGAGTCTCCCGAAAGAGAACCCGACATTCTAACCACTCGGCTCGGTTACTACTAACCCTCATCATCATCATCATCATCATCATCATCATCATCATCATCATCATCATCATCATCATCATCATCATGTGCCACACCGATAAGCGTGGGCGGTCATGTTTTGTCATCTCACTCGATCACCAAAGTCGTGGATCAGCTCTGTGTTGCTGTCTCGATCATGCCACGTGGCAAAGCTATCCAGGTATTTCCTTCTCTGCCTTCCTCTTGTTCTCTCTTTCGATCTTGCCAGTTGTTACTAAGTTCTCCAATTTATTTCTCCTCATAACATGTCTAAAAATGTTGACTGTCTACGTCTAATTTCTCTAATCAGTTTACGGTGTTCATTTGTTTCTTGTAGAACTTGGTCACTGGTTTTTCTGTCTGCCCATGGTATTATTTGCATGTTCCTTAGAAACCACATTTCCACAGCCATCAGATGTTTTTTTTCCTTCCAGATTGTCTCCTCATTGCCCATGGTCCACATCTTTACAAACGTACAGGTTCTATGTAGCAAATCAACACTTGTTCTCGTTGTAAATATAATCTTTTTATTAGCCAAAATGTTTTCCATCTAAACAAGTACATTAACATTAAACCTCAGACAGACACATCCGATGGCAAACGTTGACGACCTTAAAGTCTTAAATCACAGAAGTATACTGCACGTTAAGACAACACAAACAATTGATATATCAAAGAAAACAATAACAGCAAAATGTGAGATGTGGCAGTTATGACATTAGAGGGATGATGAATGACAGGGAGTTACAGTAGTCAAGAAAAAGATGCATTTCAGAAAATGGCATGCATTTTATGCAGTTACGTCACTATTATTGGATGTAATATAGAGAGAGGGAGAGGTGATCGAGCGCTTGTGGGACCAGGTGGAAAAGGCGGGGCAACAAACTGAGAACCCGTTTGTGGACAAAATTATATTGGTAGGGATCGACAGGGGTTCTGACAGAATCTCAAAGCTGAGAGGGAAGACAAGGCGAACTTTCAATCAGATAGCCGTGGGAACGGTTAGTAGTAAGACTCTTCGCTGGCTGTTGAACGTGGGGTCGGAGCGCTTATAGGAATGTCCTGAGTGCAGTGCTGTCGGTTCTTAGCTCACCTCAACTCAACTCTATAACAAAGAGAGTGCTGAAATGTTGTTCTTATATATTTAAAACCTAGTTTGCTGTATGACTGCGAATCATGGACCGTGTCAAGGTCTCCAAAGGAAATGACGGAGAGGACAGAGGACAGACATAGGACATGGGAATAGTACGGGTATAGTAGACCGGTCCTTACGCCCATGACAGAGGGACTGTACCCTTGAATGACAGGACAGGTTCACCTTGGACGGGATGACGCAGTACACCTGCATCAACAGGCGAGTGAAGGACGGGGCGACAGACCCGACTAGCATGACCTCCACGGACTTCATGAGGGTCAAGAACCTCATGACCACCTAACTGAGTAGAAAGCCTCAGACGGGACTCGGACTGTGGATGAGAGAGGATGTTTGACTGTGTTGAGAGGGATAATAAACTATGTGCTTAGACATTAGTGCGAGTGAATGTGGCCGCTATTAGTCGTGTGTTAGTGTGGTTGCTGAAGCACGATTACGGGATTCGGTGTAACCGAGCAAAAGTATTACGAGAGCTGTGCGAGTTTGTGAAATGAATTGTGTAAATATTCTCGCAACAATGTATGAACATTAAAGTATGTTACGATTTATTCATGTTTTCATGCCTCATCTGTACTCGCACCATCTGCCTGTCTGAACCCACTATATAAACCCCTAGAGACGTTGACAGACCGTGAATGAATGAATTAAGAAGAGATTGGAAGCGGGGAAAATACGATTCACTGGAAGAATTCCTTGGATTGCCAGAGCAACTAACAACGACTGGCTAGAAGAGGTTGATGAAACTAGAACTGTATATACAACATTAAGAAATAGAGAAACAGATTTCTTTGGTCATGTGATGTGAAGATAGGCATTGGAGAACATCGTGACAACTGGAAATATCGAGGGAAAGAGAGGCAGAGGCAGACTGGAAAAAATGATGCTGGATGGATTGAGACGGTGGAATATCGTCAGCGGAGAGGATCTAGAACACAGGAACCGAGATCTGTAGAGGGACAACGCCTACGCCAACTGGCAGGGCACGTGATGGTATTGACCACAACTTGAATTTGTGGGCAAATGACTTTATAAAACAAAAACAAAAACAAAACAAAAAACAATATTGTTAATATTATTTCTAAAGCCATGAAAATAAATAACCCTTACTCTTTGAAAGTACGTCCGCCTCCCGGCATGGCAATAATGTGTTCACATCCACATCGGACGCTTAAAATAATTACCTGGTATTCCAGCGCGAACCAGCCTAAAATAGTTACGAGAAAATCACTTGGAGAGTAAGGCGCTGGCCGTGCTATCTACCTCATCACCTACCGAATGCCGATGATCGAATAAAAACATAGCAGTGGCATCATATACACAGGGTGTAATTTTAATGGCCGTGCAATGGTTGAAAATATTGCCGGTCCAAGTTTTGTATTCACCCTCTGTAAAGTTCATGTAACATAATAGGTAAATACACAACTTGGACCGGCAATATTTTCAAACACTGCACAGTCATTAAAAATACACACTATACATAATGTGTAAAAGTACCCTTTAATTTACATACTACACACTTTTAGAGTAGATTAAAACAGAAAGAATGATCCGGTGCCAAATACTGAAGATCTTACAGGGTTAAATATTGTCTGCTGAGGGAAAATGTGTGCGTACATGGCTCCACAAAACAATAGCAGACTACTGCAGATATGGCAACATGGATCAGACAACATAAATCAGACATCATAAATCAGACAACATAGACCAAACAACATAGACCAGACAACATAAATCAGACAACATAAATCAGACTACATAGATGAGAGAACATAGATCATTCAACATAGACCAGAAACATGATCAGAGAAGAGACCAGACAAGATAGACCAGACAAAACAGAACAGACAACATAGATCAGAGAACTTGGAACATAGATAATCACTATGAATAGATCCGTGATACTACTTCGTGTAACTGTACACAACAGCGAACAACTACAAGAACGATAATAAAACCAACAACATCAAGAAGAAGAAGAGGAAGGATATAAAGAAATAGAAGAGAAGAAGAAGAAGAAGAAACATGTAGAAATCGAACATATGCAACTAACAACTCACCTGGTCAGTACGCCTGCTTGAGTACGACCCTACACTTCCTCGTGTGTTTTAGCATCAATGTTTTCCAAATCGGAAACATCCCCGCTTTTCCGTCCTTCCAGGCAGTAGTGTAGGTGTGCCCAAGCTGATCAGGGATGTCTGAGACCAGAAGGCCCTAGTTCTTCACTTACATGATCGCTTTTCTCATAGGCACTATGTTATATGTTAAACTATGTTTGATTCACAGTCCGTGATATCAGCACGGCATTTCAGAAACATACCTACTGACAGTAAGTAAGTAAATAAGTAACTAAATACGTAAGTAGGTAAATGTTGTCAGGTTTTGGTCAGATATGACTTAGATATAGTATGACAGTAGACGATCCTACTTGCTTTCTGTTAGCGACGAATGTTGGGCGAGCTCACTAAACCCAACACCCCACATTGTGCCAACTGCTTAGCGCGGAAAAGCGTAATTGGGAGGGTATAAGTCTTATCCTTTGTGAGGAAATACCACCTAAGACTAAATATCACGGCAGAGCAGACCAGGCACCAAGCCATAGTCGGTATCTGGTCTATGATTGAAGCTCCGACAAGCGAACAGTTAGAGTATTGCTTTGCTGATCCGGCAGCTTGTCATGTTCTATACGTTTAGGTGTTGCCTTTAAACTAGGCAGGCCGAGAGAGGGATCACGCTGCATGGGTAACTCATGATCTCTACAACTCAGCTCACACTGTGTGCTATAGAGAGGTATAACTACATGCTAGGCCTAACCGCCATGGGTTGTAGTTATACCTTTTTGAAGCACAGTGTAACAAACTATCGTCTGTCAAGACGGCAAGATACAAGTAGTATCTCTCTATCTCTCAAGGCCGCATTGTCTTGATTTTTAACAAAGGCATGGGACAATTCTTTCAAAAAGAAAGCAGTGGCATACTGTTGAATGTAAACTTGCCTAGTGAATTACAAACAGCCAAAACAGATTTATTTTGTAGGTAATTTTATGGTCAGTAGTTTGCTGCTGCTTTCTGAACCTGCAGTCAACGTTGAAGTCTAAATTACCAGTGTGTGGCATTGAACACCGTACTTCGCTATAAGCGCAGAGGAAGTTTAAGCGCTAGCTCTATAAACCTCTCTCCACATAGAAGAAGAAGAAGAAGAAGAAGAAGAAGAAGAAGAAGAAGAAAGAAGAAGAAGACGAGGAAAATATTAGGAAAACAAGAACCAAAATAATACGAATAAGAAGAATAAAAAAAAGGGAACAAAAATAATTATTAAAAAAGTAGACAGTGGAAAAAGAAGAAAGAAGAAGAAGAAGCAGCAGAATTAGAAGAGCAAGAGAAAGAAAGAAAGAAAGAAAGAAAGAAGAAGAAGAAGAAGAAGAAGAAGAAGAAGAAGAAGAAGAAGAAGAAGAAGGGAAAAAGCTGAAGAAGAATGTTACTGAGGACAAATACTGAACTAACTCTCACTTATCTATGTACTTGCATTATGTTATCAATCAGCATTCCAAACACGATTCTATGATAACAAAACTTGAATGACTGTATATTTATTTCGCAGTTTATGACATATGCAATAGCTTTAACCCATTTAATATTACACAATAAACTACATTGGTAAGTAGCACTTAACTGCACGTTTACAAATAAAATAATTCCACTTAAAAAAAAAAATTATTATTAGGTTATAACAGCTAATACTACCAACAAACTGATAATTTTAACAAATATGCAGTCAGTTATTAGACACATCGAACTCTCCAAGCAGTGACAGACGGACGACTAAAGGCAGAGAACTCAAACTTTGGCTCACCAATGCCTGGCTATTTGCAGCCAAGCAACATGGCTACATCAGAGCGAGTACCGGACGCGCACGCCACGTCTCGTCCCGCCATTAAATTTCTCTTCATGCACCGAAAGAAAAAAAATATATATTTGCTGGCCTTCCGATGTCTTAAACAATGTTTTGCATGTAAATGTATAGACATTGGGGGGAAGAAAATGGCGGAAAGACGAAATTACAAATAAGGGTGTGTTGTTTTGGAAACTTGTACCTTCCCATTTGTAAATACTCGTATTGTGTTGTAATGTACATGTAAAGTCAGTTGAATGTTCTTTACAGAAAGTCGAAAGCAACCACTGTTTTTGATTTACAAGGCGTTCGTAAAGTCTCACTCCCCTTTGTATGTAGAACAAATTTTACAAATTAAGTACATGATGTTATAAAAATGTGTGCTCCACAGTCCATCATGAAGCAATATGCAGCGAATATGCAGTCGTATGCTTGAGTAATACTTTGCACTCCAAAGAGAATGGCGTTGTCAACGGAAAAAAAGAATTTTTCAAATTTGTTCTACATACAAAGTGTAATGAGACTTTACAAACACGCAGTAATAGGCAACACGCAGTAATAGGCAAATGTTTTCACATTCTGTAGTTTTCTATTGCTGTATGAACGACCGACGCCTCATACCAACGAAATCAACGCAAAGCGCTCTGCGTCCAAATCCACTGCAAGATGTTTTCGAATCTCGATATATTCTTATACATTTGTAATAGTAAATAAATCCCTCTCAAGAAGTTTCCCGCTATAGGTCCTTGATTTAATAGCGTCGTAACATGTTATAGGCTTCAGCGCAAGGAAGAGTTCGCCTCCAGTCTTTCTCTTACTTTGGCAAGTGACGAGCATAGATGTCGAACGTGCATCCGACCGTACTCATAACATTGCCAGCGCAGATCGCTATCAACTATGCTAGCGCGTCCGGCCATTTATGAGTTTTAATTTCATACAGCCCGCTCCGCGGGGAAGAGTTTACCGACGCAGTTCGTAATCCTGCGTACCCACGTTCGAAAATGCTGCGGGCGATTTGGCAGTAAAATGCCTTGCGTTGGCTTTTACGATATGGTATGGGTGCCGGTTGTTCAGAAAGCAATGGTCAACTACTGAACGAAAACTTGCCAAAAGATCACACCAGCAAATAATGCTGGTGTTGACTGCTACGTCCTGTAAAGGATACGCATAAAAGAAAAGAATTTCTTACTAATTTATCTATATTTATGTTAAGTTTATTCTTGACGCAAGTTTTTAGTACCGGAGCGTCGGGCAATTGCGTTGAGTTTTGTTCATACTTATTTTATTGATACTGCCTTTTTATAAAAAAAATAAAATGATGATTATTATTTTGATCAATTTTCTTCAACATTGATTATTCTCTGTACATGGACTGGGGCTCTCGTCAGGTGCGTCCACGTATTTGTTTATATTGTGTATCCTTGGGATCTGAAAATATTTGTTTGTTTCATTGTATACCTAAGAAATTAATAGTGCGCAGATAATTAAAATATTTTACTCACTCACTCACCAACCCACCAATAACTTATCCAACCCACCCATCCTCCCTCCCTCCATGCCTTACTGATTGACTGACTGGCTGACTGACTGACTGACTCATTCACACACTCACTCATTCACACACCAACTCACTCACTCATTCACTCACACACTTACTCATTCCACTCACACACGCACTCATTTACACACACATATACATATTAAGAAAAGACAACAAAAACACTATACAAACCAAATAGCTGATGCAGTTATTTGGCTAGCCCATATCTAGGGACAGAATTAACTTGTAGAAGTACAGGCGTTCCGACCATCTGCGGGGATAAAAACACAACACATTGCAGCAAGCAATCATTTGGTTAAGCTCTGAAATAGGTTAATGGTAGTCTCTGCAGCGAAATGGCCAATCCGTCTGCACTGCGCTATGAAGACAGCAATGGCAAACTACTGAACGTAAACTTGCCAAGAAATCACAAACAGCCCAACAATGGGGGGGGGGGGGGGGGGGGGGGGGGGGGGGGAGGGGGGAGGGGAAGAGACGGGGATTAGAATGCGACGTCCTGTAAAGGACTAACTTTTTTTATTCGGTTCATGAATGCAATAGTTCTGTCTGTCTGTCTGTCTGTCTGCCTGTCTGCCTGTCTGCCTGCCTGCCTGCCTGTCTGTCTGTCTGTCTGTCCCCACCACACATCTCTCTCTGTGTTTGTGTGTGTGTTTGTTTGTGTGTGTGTGTGTGTGTGTGTGTGTGTGTGTGTGTGTGTGGAATATTATGGATGTTCTCGTAGCTTCAGATTTCGTGCGCCTTGCGACATTCTCGGTAAACCGCTGTGCGGAACTATACTCAGCCATGTGGGGTAGGACCCGGTGCAATGAAGTCGATTATCTTGCCTGTAAATGGGGGAAATCGGTTCCACTATCTCGGAACAGCCATGGTATGGGACGGACTTAAGTCTTAAGTCGGAGTGGATCCGCCTGATGGCGAGAGGCACTAGTAATAGGGAAAGCTAATTCACACGCCTGTTCCGTGGCGAACGGGATTTACGAATGTAATTCGCAATCCCGCATACCGCATTTGAAACACAGCTGCGAGCGATTTGGAAGTAGAACGCCGTGGTTGGTTTCCATACAATGGTATGAACGCTGGTCGTTCATAAAGCAATGGCAAACTACTGAAAGTACATTTGCCCAGGAATCACAAATAGTCAAAAATGCTGTAGTTCACTGCTACGTCCTGTAAAGGATATGCAACTTTGAAGAGAATTCAGACGCAGAAATCAGTCCAGTGCATTAGAATTAGTACAAATGTATGGACTACGCTTGAGTTCAAAACGAGCAAACGTAAACACACATTATGACAAACGGAGAATAATTTTCAGTGATTACAATAACAGTAAAAGAACCTGTCCCTCTGTACGCCAAATTTAATTATATTTATCAGTTAACGTGCAGATGCCAGTCTACCTATATAGACAGAACAGAGAGGCAGTGGAACAACAGGGTGGTCAAACACATACCCAATTGGATTGACAGAATAATAAACAAAGACGATGGGAAGCTGGCCAAGCCGACGCATCACAAACCTCCCTTGTCATCAATTGGATGGCACATTTTGGAAACCTGGTCACGTGATTGATAGGGACAATGCGTTTCGCGTGTTCTTTAACATACGAAATGGTCACTTGTTAAAGGTTGCTGAAGCCATAGCCATTAATCGGCAGGAGCCTGTCTTGTGCAAACAGAAATACATGATATTCAGCTTAAAATTACCGTGGTAGACAATTGAAATCACTGTGTTAATATGTGTATATTTCAGCTTGGAGGATTTATCTAATCACTTTAATTTATGTTATTTGCTTTCTGCAGTATGTACATGATAACATACCGCGAAATATGCCAAGCAACAAATCGTGCAATCTATTGTTTGTGTCTTCGTTATTCAAATTAAAATAAGAGTTTATAAAATACTAAATAGCTTGTTGCCAGATGGAAAGGAGACTCAACAAATAAAGCTGGTACTTGCAGTGAATGACTCAACAAAAGGTGAGAAATAGAATAGGTAAGTTTTAATACGAAACGATAACAAGTGAGAGAATGAACGTTACGGCCAAAACTTTCGCCAGCACACAAACAACAAACACACCGATACAATTACATGAAATAACTATGTGATTATATATATATATATATATATATATATATATATATATATATATATATATATATATATATATATATATATATATATATATATATATATAGTGAGGACGAAGAATGAGATGGAAGAAGTAGGAGGAAGGAGTGGGAAGAAGAAGAAGAAGAAGAAGAAGAAGAAGAAGAAGAAGAAGAAGAAGAAGAAGAAGAAGAAGAAGAAGAAGAAGAAGAAGAAGAAGAAGAAGAAGGAAGCAGAAGAAAGAAGAAGAAAGCAGGAAGAAGGATGAAGCAGGAAGCAGAAAGAATGAAGAAGGGAGAAGGAGGATGGTGGGGGGATAGCGGAGGAAGGAAGGAAGGAAGGAAGAAGAAGAAGAAGAAGAAAACAGCAACAGCAGTAGTAGCAGCAGCAGCAGCAGCAGCAGCAGCAGCAGCAGCAGAAGAAGAAGAAGAAGAAGAAGAAGAAGAGGAAGAAGAAGAAGAAGAAGAAGAAGAAGAGGAAGAAGAAGAAGAAAGAAAAGAAGAAGAGGAAATACTCATAACACATCACTACTGACTGTTATGTGATTTATTTCAAACACGATGAGCCACCACGCCCACTCAGGAGTCAGGATCAGAAGTCGGGTTACTTGACAACCATCGAATTTATTAATACTCTGCTTTGTCGATCCACATCGACACAGAAATGCTTGGGTCACGTACGAGCTCTACAAACAACAGCTTTATACGCAGTCATTCGATGTTTGTGCCATGTATCTCAGTGACTGCAGTATATTACCGCCCTTAGCGAAATCTCGGTCGTTGGTTATGGCTTTTTCCTTGGCTTTAAGTTGGCCAACTTTGTCGCTGCTGCTTTTAATATGAATAACTAATGAAATAGCAGTCCCCATGGAGCCCCATAATCTACTGGTATAATAGAGGCAAGTACATATGTCTACAACGAAACATGTATCTGTAAGTACTGTGGGTAAAAGTAAACATACAAACAAATAAATATGCACTGGCTGACACGATCCATGTTTACCTCCCTTGGATGATTCACTGTGTACGCGCCTGTCAGGATAGGGGATTGATTAAGGGCGATGTTTTAACTAACAAATTAGTATATCACTTGAATTAATGGGGTTATAGTGATTCATAAATCACGCGAAATTAACAGCTGAGAAGTCAACGCAATTAATTCATACGTTATCATCCGGTGGAATCCATACTTCAGGAGATAAATATTGAAGAGGGATTGGCTATTAAGACGATAAAACAGAGAAAATTGAAATATTTTGGTCACTTGAAACATCACTAAAGTTTGGAGAGAACAATAGTGGAGGGGTACATGCCCGGGAAGAGAGGAAGAGGAAGGCTAAAGAGAAGATGGGTGCAGGATGTGGCGGATGATCTCCAGATGGGTGTATCGGACGCGGGACATCTTGCTTGTGATCGAGAAGTTTTCCGGAAGGTTGTTATGTGAGCGAGGTTCTGCAAAGGACATGCTACTGACTGAATGAATGAATGAATGAATGAATGAATGAATAAATGAATGATACATCCGGGGAAGAAATGTTGTGAAAGACACTTCGCTATTGCAAAGTCATTATGCGGATCACTATACGAATGTGGAGGTCGTGCTTTATTATTTATACTTTAGATTGTTCAGATAATGGATGTGTGATCGAATAAAATATATTAAGGAATGTGTTAAGTTATTGGTTAATATGTGTGTTGTATATTTCAGATGCCGGTCTCTCTGGCTGAGGGGTTACAACACTTTCTCCGTAATCCCGTTTGTCACGCAGAGTCTCGTAGCGGGAGCGAGCTGGGAGCGGTTCGCCCCCGCTGGTGACTTGCGGGACACTGAGCCGGCCGCTCAGAAAGCAATGGCAAACTACTGAGCGTAATCTTGCCAAGAAATCAACAGACAGCTGAAAGATGCTGCTGTTGACAGCGATGTCCTGTAAAGGATATGCGAATAAATTTTAAAAAAAATATATTCCAGATTGCATTATTTATCATTGGCTTTCGTTCTATGTTGAGTGATAAATGGGCACTCTTTCGCTGTTTATGCTTCAACTCGACACAACTGAGATACTCCTCTTCTATCTTAACTGTCTGTCAAAAACTATCATCAACTGCCTATAGTACCCTGCAGTGTAAGGCAGGGGGGGGGGGGGGGTCTTGAGCCTGAGGAATTAGGGCCACCTGGCTAGTGAAGTCGCCGCGAACTGTATAGGTTAGGATTGTCTTTTTGTCCCCTACATAAATAAATGCACACCTTACCGAGGATTCAAACCCGGGTCTCCCGAATGAGAACCCGGCGTTCTTAGCCACACGGCCAGCCGCTCCCCTTCTATCTTAACTACTCTGTCCATATTAAATGATACAGTTACCTCAGAAGTCGGAGTTAGTTCACCTGATGGCGTGGGCCACTGGTAATAAGGAAAGCTAATCCAAATGCAAATTTCATCAAGTGCACTAGAAGAAGTAGCACATGAATTGACTACATATGAGTTCGACCAGCACGTTCGTGAATGCATGGAAATTGAAGACACATTGGTTATTACATAGGTATATATAATATGTTCCATTGGCCACGGTGAGAACGACGTTCTGCAGTGAACCTGCTACATGACAATATCTAGGAAGGAAAAGCGGTTGGGAAGTTGACTGATTATCTTCTTCTCATTGTGCCGTGAGCTTGAATGTTTAAAAACTGACATCCTAAACCTAGTTAGTTAATTAATTAGTCAGTCAGTCAGTCAGCCAGCCAGCCAGCCAGTCAGTCAGTCAGTCAGCCAGCCAGCCAGCCAGCCAGCCAGTCAGCCAGCCAGCCCGCCAGCCAGCCAGCCAGTCAGTCAGTCAGTCAGGTCAGTTAGTAGTTAACTGTCGTTCTACCATTACACAAACGGCCACTCATAACTGCTCCTTGCCTGTGCCAGTGAAAACACAAAATGCTCCCACTGACCCATGTAAACACATGAACCATAATAACTGTCGTAGCGCTGTTCTTACATTTTTATAGCATGTTAGTTTGATTTTGTTGGTAAATAGTATATTTATCCCTATGAACATTAGACTGGCGCATGTTGACAATGAAATACCCAAAAGCTAGCAGAGAAACAGCACCAGCAGCAGCAGAAGTAGAAGGATGGAAGAAGAAACAGAAGAATTATAAGTAGAAGAAGAAGGAAGAAGAAGGATGGAAGAGGAAGAAGAAGGATGGAAGAGGAAGAAGAAGACGAAAAAGAAGAAGACCGAAAAAGAAGAAGACGAAGAAGAAGAAGAAGAAGAAGAAGAAGAAGAAGAAGAAGAAGAAGCAACAACAACAGCAGCAGAAGAAGAAGAAGACAAAATCAATAGCTCTTGAAATCATGGCAAACAAAACAAAACAATGGAAGAAAACTGGTCAATGAGAATCGAATACTAAATGAGAAATCCAGAACACGTGAAACAGCAAGATACGAAAAACAGTTGCACACTATTTACTTTGAGCTTCTAACGATAAAACAGAGAATTATAGAAGAAAGCAAGTATAAATGGATGAACGCCTGTGAGGAAAGTGTTAGTTGGCGTTGATATTAAAGTGTAATTGAAAATACATGGTGTTTTTAAAGTCTCAGTACACTTTGCATGTAGAACCATTTTGAAAAATGAAGTACATGACGGCATCAAAAAGTGTGCTCTACAGTCCATCGTGAAGCAATATTCAGCGAACGGCTGTTATCTGCTGGAGTAATTCATAGCACCCCAAACAGAATGGTGTTATCAACCTAAGAAAGAATTTTGTGGGTTGAGCAAGTGTTTCGAAATGGCGGTCGATACACAGGAATGGTTGTTCAAAGATTTATAGCAAGATTTCCCGACACACAACCTCCTCATCCCATTACGGTTAGAAATGTGTTAAACAAGTTATAATAAAATAATTTTGGCATTGTATTACTAAATACAACAACCAAATTGATGTGTATCGGTAAACTGACTGCTGGGATGAGTAAGAAAAATTCGATAGAACTATATAGTTGTGTGTAGGGAGTGGTCGGAAATAAGGGCAGGATAAGACGGAAACAGAACTAAGTCAAGTACACAATTTGTCTTTACCCTTAAATACTCAAAGCAAGTAGAGAAACAGCAGCAGCAGTGCTAGAGTCAATAATCCCATCACTAGAGTCAATAATCACATCACTAGAGTCAATAATCACGTCACTAGAGTCAATAATCACATCACTAGAGTCCATTATCACATCACCAGAGTCCATTCTCACATCACTAGAGTCAATCAATAGAGCACTAGAGTCAATAATCACATCACTTGAGTCAATAATCACGTCATCAGGGTCATTAATCACAACAATACAGTCCATAATCACATAACTATAGCCAATAATCACAACACTAGAGTCAATAAATAGAGCATAAGAGTCAATAATCACATCACTAGAGTCAATAAATAGAGGACTGGGGTTAATAATCACAGCAATAAAGTCAATAATCACAGCACTAAAGTCAATAATCACAACTATAGAGTCAATAATCACATCACTAGAGTCAATAAATAAAGCGCTAGAATCAATAATCCCATCACTATAGTCAATAAATAGAGGACTGGGGTTAATAATCACAGCAATAAAGTCAATAATCACAGCACTAAAGTCAATAATCACAGCTATAGAGTCAATAATCACACCACTAAGGTCAATAATCGCAACAGGGTCATTAATCACAACAATAAAGTCCATAATCACATAACTATAGCCAATAATCACATCCCTAGAGTAAATAATCACAGCACTAGAGTCAATAATAGCATCACTAGAGTCCATAATCACATCACTAGAGTCCATTATCACACTAGAGTTAATAATCACAGCACTAGAGTCAATAATAACATCCCTAGAGTCCATAATTACATTCCTGGGGTTCATAATCACATTACTAGAGCCAAAAATCACAACAGAGTCAATAATCCCTGCAAAGAAAACCAGAAATAAGAATAAAACCGGTTTAAAGCCAGAACACTCGGTATAAAATGGTAATACGTTGAAAATGCAAAATTGGGAAATGCGCAAATGGGTTTCTCATGTAGAGAAAGGGGAAAGTGAACATAAAAACAAGCCGTATAGACACCAGAGAAAAACAATGATCAATGGGGGGAAATTAAAAAAAGATAAAATAGTGGCAGATCAGTTCGGGTGTGCAAAAAAGAGATGCCAATTCTACAAGTACGAAAGGATATGAAGTGCCTTTCTGACAGAAAATATTTTTTAAAAAAAGAAGAAAGAAAACAAATCAAACAAAATGCAGGCAGCCAAAGAAATGACAGGTGTGGTGCACTGTGTCATGATGCTTGCCCAGAGTAAAACATGCAATGCGCTTCTAAACTGCAGGTTAGTTAACTGCGTGTTTTTTTTTTACAGTACGTCGTATTCATCCCCAGCATTTCTTGATTGTTTTTAATTTACAAGGACATTTTATGTTTAGTAATTTGACATTGCTTTCTGAACGACCGTCGCTCATATCATAGAACTCAACGCAAGACGTTCTGCTTCAAAATCGTCTACGGCTTATTACGAACCCTGGAATCTGTATATTGAGGAAATGTACGCTTGAACCACCCCTACACCAAAGCGCAGTCAAATTATAAGTTCCTAAAAGATATTAATTAGGATGAGATACAACTGGCATAAAGAGATCAGATCTGGCAACACAATTCTTAAACAAATGCATGTGCAGTTCCTGGATTAAATTACAAATCAATTTGTATGGGGTGTATTTTTAATGACTGTGCACTTACCAAACAAGCTGAACAGCGCATACATGCCTTTGAATATAAATGTAATAGACGAGTTCTAAGAATATCTTGGATGAAGAAAAGAACAAATGCATCCATACATCCATCCATCCATCATGTTCCATGCCGAATAAGCGATGTCCTGTAAAAGGATATGCGGGGGGGGGGGGGGGGGGGGGGGGGGGGGGGGGGGGGGGGGGGGGGGGGGGGGGGGAAGTAGTGCAGAAGAGTTAAAAAAATAAACGAACGAAAGCGATTTAAACACATGGCAAGCAAGACGGTAAACATGCGCGTTCACTACTGCGCCATCACAACTCCGATCTGTTTTAATGCTGACATCACTTCATCTGGCGCGAATATGAAAAATGCACGCATAATACGCTTGATATCACACACCCCAATAAACATGTTAAAGATTACAATATGAAGAACAAGCAGTAAAATACAACATATATTTGAAGAAAATCAATCTGCTTTTCGTAAAGGTGTGTCACGTGGGATGCTAAAGCTGCATTAGAATGCTCATAAGGAAGAATGGGACAGCAAGAAGCAAGCTTCTTTGATTATAAGAAAAGCTCCAATCGGCAGCCCTGGAGTACACTTCTTCACATCAATGAGCAGACAGGCATAGCGAATTTGAAAATTGGGTTTTCAATATGTATATCGCTTCAGAAACAACAGTTTCACTTATAGAAAAGACACAAAGGTAGAGGCAATTCAATAAGGAATGACACCCCGAGGGTGCTCGCCCTGTCCAGGACTTCATAATTCGTATTTGAAAGATTGATGAAGTACGCTATTGGAATAAGTCAGTTGGGAGTCAAAATCTGCTTGAGAGCTTATTAAGGACATGAAGCTCACAGAGGATCTGGGTGTTATTGTGGGCATTAGGACAGTGATAGCTAAGTCGGGATAAAGGATATTGCCACGAACCAGCTGATATGTAGTAGAGTTCTAACAGGTGTCACAACTGTAGGTCTTTAACAAAACGTTGCTTGTTCTACAATTGTCTGACAAATGCTGATAATGTTATTCAAAGCAACTCATGGTAGTAGCTGACATATAATTTATTCACTAGTTAGTTAGTTAGTTAGTCGAAAGATTATCCTCATTGCACATCGAACCATTCAGTCGATAAGTGCTCGGATCCCTTCCTCAGTAAATCCCGCAGTGTGCAGGGGCTCACGACACCAGTTCTGGTTTGGTTTATTCACTTATTTATTCAAAAAGTTTATTCACTTATGATACACATCCAAACAACCTCCACAGCCAGCTGAGTCACTCACTTTTAACTTATAGTTCTCGGAGTTCTCAAACAGTGTCAATTGTGGTCCCGAATACCTGGTGGCCTCTCCACCTCTATATGTAAAGTGTAACGCTTAGCATATCTTCAACACTACCTTCTCTCTCTCTCTCTCTCTCTCTCATCTCTCTCTCTCTCTCTCTCTCTCTCTCTCTCTCTCTCTCTCTCTCTCTCTCTCTCCTCCCTCCCTCGCTCCCTCGCTCCCTCCCTACCTCTGAGTGCAACATCATCAACTACCAGCACTGGACCCTACATCAAAGAAGATCTAACACCGAGAGCAAAATGAGAAGGGAATGAATTGACGACTTCAAAGACATTGTACAGTCAGACTTGATATAACGAAAAAAAGACCATGTCAGTCTATGCAGGTGGTTCTCACCTTTTTTGGCCCTTTTCCCCCCTTGACCAAAATTTTCAGAACCCCATTCCCCCCCCCCCCTTCCTTCAAAATTTTGGGCCCGTTTCCCCCCTTTACCTATTTCAAACGTCACCCCCCCCCCCCCTTTTAATTTCATCTAAAAAACCCCTCATCCCTACACAGTATACGTAAAAATGGAAGGCAAATGTTGCATGTACTAAAAAAAGTCTAGACTCCCATAAAACATGATTTGTGGGTCTACTTACTTTATAAAAAGAATTTTAGGGACGAGACGTACATACTGTAAAATATGAAGGGAAAAAAATTTTCAGTAATCGGTTCTTGTATTAACACGATCTTGAAATGGTCTTCATTCTCCCCCCCCCCCCTGGAAACCCTGAAATTCCCCCCTGGGGGGGGGGGGGTTGAGAACCGGTTGAGAACCAATTATCTAGTGGAAGGGGACAGAAGGTGGCACAGCCAAGAGACCAGACATTGTGACTACGATAGGTAATGTGGTTGTAGTTTCAATTTCATCATTATCATCATGATAATAACCGCTACCCCTCCCGTTTCCTCCTTCTCAGCCCACTTTCCAACATCTCCTCCTCCATCCCTTCCTCCTCCCTCGTCTTCTTCTTCGTATTCGTCTTCCTCTTCTTCCTCCTCCTCCCTCTTCTTCTCCTCCTTCCTCCTCTCTTTTCTCCCCTCCTTCCTCTTCCTCCTCTAATTGTTCTCCGTCCGTCATGCCGGTAAGCGTGGGCGGTCATGTTCTGCCATCTCACTCGATCACCAGAGTCGTGGATCAGCTCTGTGTTCCTGTCTCGACCATGCCATATGGCCAAGACATCCAGGTATTTACTTCTCGGTCTTCCCCTTGGTCTCTCCATTCGATCTTGCCAGTTGTCACCAAGTTCTCCAATTAATTTCTTCTCATAACATGCCCAAATAATTTTGACTATCTACATCTAATGTCTCTAATTAGTTTACGATCTTCATTTGTTTCTACCTCCTCTCATTCCTCTCGCTCTAGCTCTCCATCCTCTTCTCTCCTACTCCTTCTTCTTCTCCTCGACCTCCTCTACCGCGTTCTTCGTCTTCCCCGTCTTCTTTCGCTTCTTTAAGGATATACCGGCTAACCCTCCAACCAGGCCCGTGAAAGCCCACGAACTCTGCCTGTGCTGTACAAGAAGCCCACCAGTGACGACCACCAGTGACGACGACCACCACCTTGGGAAACAATTTGTCTAGTAAAAATAAGTTCCCGTACTTCTACCGCAAGGACTGTTTGCACTCCCAGCCAAGTCTAATGCAGGCTGAAAGACACGGACCGCACTCTTCTATAGTCTGTCCAGAAATGAATGCCTTCATTCACGATAAATTATTTTGAAAACTGTCTGTTGCATCGTTATGAAATTTTTCCTGCCGTCTTATATTTAAACCCCCCTCCCCCCCCCCCCCAAGGAATACGTCTTTGATAGGGCCAAAAGCAACTTAAATCATGAAAGCGGCGACATTTCTTCGATGTTTTTGTGAAAAAACTAGTGATTTCTTGCTAACAAACTTGTTTTACAGTAATTTCCCTTTCCTCTACGCGAGGCTCTTATCATAAGGCCAATCCTCGTCCCACGAGAAAATTAACTATTCAACACTATTGTTTCCGCGTGAAGACGTAATACATTTAATAATGTGCACTTCGTCTCTGACTCGTAAATTATATACCGCATATAAATAAACTTTGAAATCTGCTGTACAATCTCCAGAACAAAAATTTGTTTGTTTGGTGGACATAATGATAAGGCCATATGATAAATCTCATCATTTTCCCTCAGTTGGTTACTGATATATGGAATTTTATATTGGGGCAGACAAAAGTAAACAGACTATAGCAATGTCATTGGCATCCATTATTCGCCAGGTTTTATATCCTGCATTGAATACTTATTCTTTTTTTGACCTATTGCTTTCGCCTTGAAGCGTCGTCAAGATGAGGCAGGTGTAATATTCTGTGCTTCGCTTGTCTTGTTGCATTTCCTAACGTCATACTTGATTTCTTTAATGTCTCTTTTACTCCATCTAGCCATCCCTTCCTGGGTCGTCCTCTCACATTTTATCAAGACGTTTTCATGTTGAACGCTTTAGACGCTGGTTGATCTTAATTCCTGCTGACTAAATGTCTGAACTAATTAATTCTTTGGGGTTCTATAAAGTTGATAATAGGTGTTATCCCTGCAATTGTTCTTGGTTTTCTCGTCTTATTTTTCCAGCTGTGTTCCTTATGCAACTCATCTCACGGGACTATCCATGTCTGGCATTTGAAACACAACAGTGCTGCGAACAATGCTTCTATCAGTTTCCTTTATTGGTGTATGTTGATATTGAGCTGTTTTCGGGTAGTTTCTGTTTGATAGTTGATGTTGTTTGATTTCTGTATTCTCGTTTCTAATTCGCTGTCTATTTTTCCTCCTCAGTGAACTCACAGTCCAGACACCTGTAATCTATATAATTATTTTCCATTAATATTTATTTTATATTACAGTGGTGTTCACCCAATTGTGTCTTTTCGATATTAATTTTCATGTCATATTTCTGACATTAATTTTCAAGCCATGTTAGCACAATGTGCAAAGAGGATGATCTGTCGACTAACTAACAATAGGATATATTACGAGACACAACGTATTGTAATTGCAATATACACTAATACAGTACGATGTACAACAAAGGTAAGTTATTGAACTTTCAGTACACACGTGTACAATACGTTCTATAAAAGAGGTAAACTATTGCACTTGTAGTATAAACAAGTACAGTAAACATTCGATTAACCGTCACTCGTTTAACCGTAGGTTTCTGTTATCAGTTAGTCGCTTTTAAAAGAAAAATGCGTGATACAACATAAAGGGCGCTATTTTCAATGTGGCTACTGCCTGGGCTGACGTTACAGTGTCTAACCTAAAGAATGGGGGAGAGTACATTCTTGCCTGAACCTATTGAAGCCCGGGAAGGTTAACCCGGTCAACAAATGCCCGCAGAAGTCGGATGTGTCGGCCTAACGGCGCAAGAACGCAGCTCTGCTGTAAACAGGCACAACGCAGTCACATCCGAAAAAAAGAAACTCCGGATGAATGCAGCAGAAGAAGAAGAACCTATTGAAGAAACTGAAGGAACTGAGATTGTTAGTGTTGACAAAATTGTGCAACAATGTGGGACTACATGGTGAAAATATTACGCAAGAAAAGTAACAGATGTGTTGGAATTTGATAAAATGGATGGAATCTTTGACATTTTGAACGATGATGAAATTGTTTCTAGCGTGTCTATCGTTGAAGAAAGAGAAATTGATGACGATGAAGGATCAGTTCTTAACCAAAAACGGACAACTAGCCACTCAGAAAGCAGAAATAATGTTATGAAAGTGCATCGACTGATTTGAAATGTAAGAGGAGGGAAATACAACACAGATCCTACCTCTGCGTGGGACATGGAACATCGCCATAAGAAAGCTCGAGCCTCACAGACACAGAAGGAGATGACAGGTTATTTTAAAGTAACGTAGGTTTATAGTATTATAATATATTTCTCGGGAGACCCGGGTTCGATCCCTCGGTAAGATGTGGGATGTTTTTCCTGTCGGGGGCAAAAAGAAAATCCTAACTTGCACAGTTCGCGGCGACTGCACTAGCCAGGCAGCCTTAATTCCTCAGGCTCAAAGACCCCTCTGCCATACACCGCAATGTACTATATTGGCAGTAAATGACAGACAGTTGACAGTTGACTCTCTTATATTTTAGTTTATATTGATCGATGTGTACAATTAAATACAATATGTATGTATTATACATTTGCAAATGATGTTATTTTCATTTTCACCCCAAGCCCGCAGCAAAATCATTTTACTGTACACATGTATTAAGATATTTCTGTTATCCATCTGTTGGGTTATCCGTCACAGCCTTGGTCCGAACGATGACGGTTAATCGAAGTTTTACTGCACAACATGATCTACAACAAGAAGTAAGTTATTGAACACTCAGTATAAACTAGTACAATAGTGTGCAGAACAAGTGGTAAGTTTTTGATAATTCAGTATATACACGTACAATAGGAGTTGCAACAAGAGCTAGCCTATTGAACGTGGACTATAACAAGTACAGTTGTGGAACCTATAAATAAATAATAAATAAACCTCAGTATTTCGTTACCTGTATAATGATAACAGAGAGGAACAGTATGCTATTAGATTTAATAATGAAGGACCAGAAATTTTAAAGATGGAGGTTCAAAATGTTCTTAAGCATATGAAAGCTGGCAAGGCCCCTGGTGCAGATAACATCACAACAGAAATGATTAACGCTTTAGAAGAATTTGGACTAGAGCAAGTCACTAGACTGCTGAACACATTATATGATACTGGAGATATACCTTCTGAATTATGTAATTCTGTATTTATTGCAATCCCAAAGAAATCAGGAACCTTAGAATGTGATCAACATAGAACAATTAGTATAATGAGTCACATCACAAAGATTTTGTTACGAATTATCATGCAAAGAGTGAGGAAGAAAATACAACCTGAAATAGGGGAAGAACAATGTGGGTTTGTAGAAGGAAAGGGTACAGTAAATGCTGTGTATATGCTGCGAACAGTTATTGAACGTGCTTTAGAAGTAAACAAGGATATACATCTTTGCTTTATTGACTACACAAAGGCTTTTGATAGAGTTAGACATGTCAACATTGTGGATATGCTTGCAGATCTACAAATTGATGGGAAAGACATTAGACTTATAAAAAACATATATTGGAAACAACAAGCTGCCATAAGGATTGATAATGAAGTAGGACAATATCAACCTATTAAGAGAGGTGTTAGGCAGGGATGTGTAATGTCTCCAGATCTTTTTTCCCTATACAGTGAAAATATTTTCAGAAATGTAGAAGACCTAAATGGAATCAGCATTGGAGGACGAAACATAAATAACATTAGATATGCAGATGATACAGTATTGATTGCAGACAATGCACAGGATCTGCAACAATTAGTAGACGCTGTGGTTGTACACAGTGAGCAGCTGGGGTTGGAATTAAATTGTAGGAAGACACAGGTTATGGTCGTCACTAGGAAGAACGAAGTACCACAATGTACTATACAAGTAAATGGGAATTTTCTTCAACAAGTGAATCGGTTCAATTATCTCGGAACAGTCAATAACATCTGATGGCAGATGCCTTGAAGAGATTAGAAAAAGAATCGCCATTGCGAAAGTAGCCTTTAGCAAGATGAAAAACATTCTGACCAATAAAATGATGTCAATTGAAACGAGAAAAAGAGTGTTGAGGGGATACATAGAGCCTGTTCTTTTGTATGGATGTGAAACTTGGACAATGTGCAGTCAAGCTGAAAAACATCTGATGGCTGCAGAAATGTGGTTTCTGAGGAAAATGCAAAGAATACCATGGACAGATAGAAAAACCAATGACCAAGTACTACAAGAGACAAATGAAAATCGTAGATTGATTAGAGAAATTAGACGTAGACAGTCAAAATTTTTTGGACATGTTATGTGAAGAAATGGACTGGAGAACTTGGTGACAGCTGGCAAGATCGAAGGGAACAGACCAAGAGGAAGACCGAGAGGAAAATACCTGGATGGCTTGGCCACATGGCATGGACGAGACAGGAACACTGAGATGATCCACGACTCTGGTGATCGAGTGAAATGGCGAATCATGACCGCTCACGCTTTCCGGCATGGCACATGATTGATTGATTGAGTATTTCGTTAGTTCACCAACCAACCAACAGACCCTCGGCTAAAATAGTTAATTTACACGCTAATTTATATAAAATCGGCTACATCTGGTCAAAATCTATCCATAATTGGCCAAAATGTGGCTAGACTGGCCCCGAGACCGACCACCATGTCTCCGTTTAGTTCTAGGTGACGCGAAAGCCGGGACTTTTTACACCTTTGTCGCGGGAATTTGTGGTACCTTTAGGCGGGGGAAAACACACATTTGGGTTGTAAAATAACAACAAGCGCAGCTATAGAACTGAACCGCGATTTCTCAAGCCTTCTGCCATGGGACGATGACGCGACCAAGGTTTTGCTGGAGCTAATCTGTGTTGCCATGGCAATCTCACAAACCAGGCACAATTTACTGTTTTAACAACGTCTATCTTCAAACAACCCGGATATATTAACCCGGGTGTAATTACGAGTAAACATGATCATACAACACCGTGGACAAACACATTCTGCAGACGTCATGGACATCTTCAGGCCGGGGAGAGAATTAGATGAACGGTTTTAGACGTTTTCAAAGATTGGCAAGCTTACATGCAAAACATGAAACTTCTAGTTTAAAGCCTCGAGCTGTGGATTTTTACATAGTCAACACTTGCATAGTTTAGTTTGTGTGGGTGAATGTGTGATTTGTGCGTAAACAACACCCAATGATAAAAGGTGCATATATTAGGACGTTCATTTGAAACCCGTTCCAATGGCTTTATTACAAAAGCATGAAAGAAACATTAACAGGTGTGGTGGAATTAAACAAAGCAATCATTTTGAATGAATTATGCACTGTGGGTTGGTCAGAAGAAGTCGCCGTAGGCATTCAGGCAAGCATCCCATTGCTTAGGTAAGGCGAATGCTGTCCGCAAAAAAGGATTGTGGTTGCTCACTGAACCAAAGTGTTTACCACGTTCATTACGTTTGCATCTGTGTGAAATCGTTGCCCCTTGATAGCTTTTTTTTTTTAGAGGTCCGAACAAATGAAAATCACATGGTGACAAATCAGGATTATAGGCTGGACGATGCAGAATTTCCCACTTCTTCCTTGTTAATGCTTCCTGCACAATCTTTGCGACATGTGGACGAGCATTATCGTGCAACAAAATCACACCGTGAGAAATCATGATGGGTCGTTCATTCTTTATGGCAATTTGCAGCTTGTCTAGTGTTTACAAGTAGTGGGTAGAGTTGATACTGACACCAGGCTATTTAAAGTCGGCCAACAATAGCCCTTCATGGTAAAAAATTGCGCTAGGCATAACCTTATCAGCGGAAACCTGTAACTTGAATTTGTTGGCTTTTGGTGATCCAGCATGCTTCCATTGCATGCTCTCTCTTTTGCTGCTCGGCTAAAAGTGGTGACACCATGATTCATCGCCTGCCACTATGCGGAAGAGAAATGCATCACCCTCCACTCTGTAACGCAGCAAGTGGTTCAAACACCACCCCATGCGTTCCTCTTTTTGTTGGTCGGTCAACATCCGTGGTATCCACTGTGAACACACCTTCCGGTATTGCACTTTCTTACGAACGACCTTTTGAATTGTCTCAATTGACACATCAATTTATTTCGCTAGGAAACGTATGCTTCGACAACGGTGCATCTGTTCTGCTGCATACATAAGTCAAATGGTTTGGACATGAAAGTAGGTTACCATTCAACAGCATACCACAACAAGCAATGATGTACAGACCGATGGAAACGGAGGAAGAGGCCGACCACGTAAACGTTGGACGGAGGGAATAGCAGAGTCCATGGGAATACCGATATATGAAACCCATAATCGGGCACTCTCATGATGTTTATACTTCACCACGACACCGCAAGGTACAAGAGGAACATGATGAGATGAGATGAGATGACATAAGATGAGATGACATGAGATGAACACATAAATCATCGTGGCCTAGCAAGGAGGTAAACATAACTGAATGGACAAGAGCGCTCGTTCTTAAACATCCAGTGTGCTGATGCCGAGGTAGCAGCGGCTTCATCTCCTACACCGGTCAGATGGACTAAAATGTTGACTTCTAGTCCTTGACTTGGGGAAGTAAATTACAAGTACATCTGAAGTCAGAGTAGGTTCGTCTGATGCAAGGGACACTGGTAATAGGAAAAGCTAATCCACACGCAAATATCTGTCCAGTGCACTAGAAGTAGTAGAATAGTATATGGCCTAGAGCAGGTGTGGCCAACACGAGGCCCGCGGGTCGCATGCGGCCCGCCGGCAGTCATGTTGTGGCCCGCGGAGTAGGAAACGACGATGTGGTCGAAGCTGTAGCACGCTTGCTTGTTTACTTTAATTAACAAAAAATTAAAAAAAAATTAGGTGCGTGGCCCGGCAGGAAATATTTCTGAAATTTGGCCCGCCTGCTTAAAAAGTTGGCCACCCCTGGCCTAGAGAGAACTGTGCTGCAGGGAGTGACTAGAAGATCTGGACGACACTGAGGAAAAAGCATCATGGACACATAATCATGCAGCAACTAGTACCATGGGTACTAGGACTCTTTGCTGGCTGTTGAAGATGAGGACGTGGCACAGATGGGAATTTCTGAGTGCTGTGATGTCGGTTCTTGATTCAGCTTAACTCTCCACAGTTCATAAATAAACACACATGTATTGCTTGGCGCTCATAGAACGAGAAGGAAGTAGAAAATAGAAGACACTAGACAACAACAAAAAAACTGAAAACTATGTTACATGTTATATTACATGTTATTTTGTGGTGTTTAGTTGGTCATGTGTCGACGTACACGTGTTTCCGCAGTGAGATGCCGTCGTCGTTTGGAGGTGACAGGTTCGAATCCCGATCGGGTAACTATAGCTTTCAATTTGTGTGTTGTCTAGTGCGTAGTCTGGTCTTTACTGCCTTCGTCTTCTTCTATGAACGCCAAACAATAATATGTTTTTATTTATGAACTGTCTTATTGGCCTCACAAGGGTCTCAAATATTCACTCAACTCACCTTTCTTTCTTTGATCATTATTCGTATCCCGTCTTGAATCACTAAATGTTGCTTTTGCGGAAATTCTCAACAGAACAGCGTATACGCCCATTGCAACAGAAGAATACGTACATTGTGACAGGTGTTGACTTTGTGAAGTATTATATAAACAAACAAGTGCAGGATGTTTATTTACACAGTAGGCAAGTTCGTTTGTCAGCTGAAATATCAGTAAGGCGTGTAATGGTATTGTTATGATGTTTTAATGTGTCTAATTCGTTGTGACATAGAATGATGTTGCTCGTCTGTGGTGATGTTTTGATGTGTGTAGTTTATTGTGGCATAGAACGATATTGCTCGTGTATGGTAATGTTTTGATGTTTGCTGTCTGCCTAGGTACTGTGTGAAACCCCACTTCTCGTAGATAACAATCTTCTGTCAGCCTTGGCACTGTGTGAAACCCCACTTCTTGGAGACAAAACTCTCCTGTCTGCCTGAGTACTTGGTGAAACCCCACTTCTCGGAGACGACAATCTTCTGTTTGCCTAGATACTGAATGAAGCTCCATTTCTCGGAGGCAACAATCTTCTGTCTGCCTGGGTACTGTGTGAAACCCCACTTCTCGGAGACGACAATCTTTTGTCTACCTGGGTACTGGGTGAAACCCCACTTCTCGGAGACGACAATCTTTTGTCTGCCTGGATACTGGGCGAAACCCCACTTCTCGGAGACACCACTTTCTTGTCTGCCTGGGTACTGGGTGAAACCCCACTTCTCGGAGACACCAATCTCCTGTCTGCCTGGTTACTGGGTGAAACCCCACTTCTCGGAGACAACCATTTTCTGTCTGCCTGGGTACTGGGTGAAACCCCACTTCTTGGACACGACAGTCTTCTGTCTGCCTTGGTACTGGGTAAAACACCTCTTCTAGGAGACGACAATCTTCTGTCTGCTTTGGTACTGGGTGAAACACCACTTCTCGGGGACAACAATCTCCTCTCTGCCTCGGTACTGGGTGAAACACCACTTCTAGGAGACAACAATCTTCTCTCTGCCCAGGTACTGGATGAAATCCCATTTCACGGAGACAACAATCTTCTCTCTGCCCAGGTACTGGGTGAATCCCCATTTCTCGGAGACAACAATCTTCTCTCTGCCCAGATACTGGGTGAATCCCCATTTCTCGGAGGCAACAATCTTCTGTCTGCCTCGGTACTTGAACTTGGGACTACATCACCAACTGTGTGCGGGTTGGACTATAAAAATATTAGTACAGTAACGAATACGTTATGTGCCTTGACGTGCTTAAAACGGTCATTTATTTCTACATAAGCCACATGAAGGCGAAGGAAAGATGGAAAAATTCCACTTTCTCTTCTGGTAGCGTATTTTATATGATGAACGAACGAAGAGCAAGGTCATTTGCTTCTAAAATCTTTCAGCAATTACCAGCCACTTTTAGCCACAAACTTTACTCTCAAAACAAAACGAGCTATACGAATTACCTGCTCCTTTGAGCGCATCTGTAGCCAGTAGCGGTACCCAAAGAGCCAGGTTAACTACAACAGCACCATTTATTTATCTCTGGAGTGCTCTTCTCTTCCACAAGGTAAAACTGTGTTTTCATTAAAGGCGTTCTGTTAACTTTTTATTTAGCGGCGTGTCGTTTATACCACACGTGACTGCGATAATAAATTCTATTTTAAGCCAACTTCAAATCCGCTTCTGTCTCGAGAGTTTTAGAGATCCTGAAGGTTGTTGACTGTATATACACCTGGCGTTTGAGGTAACTGGGATCGTGTTTTGTCTTAATGAAGTGGAAACAACTTGACAGCGTGTTCCCTACTAAACCGCTGGAGTTGATCGTCTAAGTGTCAAAGCTAAGATGATGACCTTACTTCGTTTATAATTAACAGTTTCAGTGCCAAGCAAAAAGTTGGCTTGGATCAAACAAAAATGGATGCCGAAAAATGGAGAGTTAGGATGTATTACAGTTATGAGTTAAAAGTTGATTGTTGATATCAACATGTATGAAAGCAGACATGTTGTATTATAACGCAATGACAACATTTCGGCCCATACATTAGCCCATGGCAGATACTAACAAACAGTTAATTGCACATCCTTTACATGATTTGGTGGTCAACCCAAATATATTTTTGGCTGTTTGTGATTTCTTGGCAAGTTCTTTGTATGAGAACCAACACAAGATGGTCTGCTTCATAATTGCTTTCGTAAACTCGTCACCACAGAACCGGCAGATACGGGAAGTCGCTTAAGACGAATTATCATCTTATGGCAGATATGAAAAGTCGTTAAGACGATTAATCATCCCACGGCAGATACGGGAAGTCGCTTCTGACGGTTAACCATTCCATGGCAGATACGAGAAGTCGCTTAAGACGGTTAATCATCCCATGGCACTTAATCAATTAAAACCAAATTTACTGAGCGAACTTATTAAGGGGTGAGCTCCGAGAACCAAACACATCCCAGCGAATCAAAAGATGGGGACAAGACCATAAGTAGATGGGATACATTGAGAAATCGTCGTAGTATAACTGGTACATGGTTCATCTGTAACACACAAGCAAGAGAAATAGAAGACGACATGCAATCACACAGAGAAGAGATTTAGAGATAGATGAATAATATGGTAATGGCATAGAGAGAGTTGCTGGGGATGGCGAAGGATTGGACATATTGGAGTGAGTTTGTTGAGGACTTACTTACGTTCCATTGAATTATACCAGGCAGCAGCAGAAAGGAGTTTGTGAAATTCAAAGGAAGTTAGACTGAGCACCAAACTTAACAATTTTAACTCATATGTTACATCGATACTACTGTAGGGGACAGATAATGGGGAATGGTTAAAACTATATCTAATAAACTACAAACATGTATTATTTCTAAAATAAAATGGAATGACAGAATAAAGAATGTGGAGCTCATGGACAGAACTAAACAAATCCCGGTGAACCAAGGGGTGAAGAAAATACGCTGGCGCTGTATAGGAGATACACTAGGACAATCTGAGGACATTATAACTAGATACTCTCTTGTCTGGAACCCACAAGGCAGGCGAAATATAAGGATGTGTAAAAATTACAATGAGAAGAGCATTTCAGAGATGGATATTTTGTCGGGGATATGGAGAGAGTTGCTGGAGATAGCAAAAAATACGACGGTAGGCGGGGTTTGATTGGGGGGCTATGCCCCTATAGGGGATAAAATACAGAAGAAGAAGCAGAAGAAAGAAAGAAAGAAAGAAAGAAAGAAAGAAAAGAAAGAAAGGAAGGAAGGAAGGAAGGAAGAGAAGAAGAAGAAGAAGAAGAAGAAGAAGAAGAAGACACCAAGGTGACAAAAATACTCGCACTTTGCCTTGGAGCACGCAATTGCCTCCCTACATATTACATTATGCTCATTTAAGAGATGTCATGTTGCAATTACATTGGTTGTTATCTTTTCAAGCACCATTATGCCTTGCGCACGTGCACACGCAAGTCTTGTTTATACAACCTTTGCGGAATTAGAAATATGAAGTGCGGTGTGCTAATTTGACCTGTGTTTCTTAAAGAGGGAGTATGTTCATTTCCAGACTGATAGTATGAACTATGGGTGTTCATTTGACTCTATGTGTGCATATTTTTGTGTTAGAGAAAAGACAAACTGAATTTTAGATACGTAAGAGCTACACCACCTGCGTTGACTTTGTCAAGGCAAAGAAAATAAACTTGTTGTGACAACCTTTAAGATAAAAGCCGAATCAGCGAGCGCTGTGCCACCATAACCGAAGTAGCAACTACTACTTTATGGCTACAATAAAATAAAAAAAGCAGCTACCACGTTGTGGCTACAGCCAAAGAATCCGCTGGGATTAGGTTTTTAAACAGCACCATATACTTAACTAATTAATCGCCATCGGATGATAAATCGTCTTATTCAAACTTCCCGTAACTGTCGTGGATTTTTAAATCAAACTATAGTTAAATTATCATTACAACAGTTTTCCCTGTACTGCCCTCTTTAATGTGATATATAATACAACATGTCTGCTACCATATTTACTTTATAGTCATAACTATGACAAACTCATATTTCCCATTCTCCGCCATCCATTTTAGTTTGGTTTGAATCCACTTTTTGTTTTGCCGCGATTATGTTAACAGTACCACCATTTGTACTGCAGTCAGCGGATTCTACTGGCCTAAGTATTCTTGTGGTAATCTATCCTCTACATCAGTGGTTCTCAACCGGTGGGGAATTCCCCCCTAGGGGGAAATTTTGGGTTTCCGGGGGGGGGGGGGGGGGGGGTTAAGATTATTTCAAGATTGCGTTATACTAGAACCGATTACTGATATTGTTTTTTCCCTTCATACTTTACGGTTCTGTACGTCTCACGCTTCTGAAATTCATTTTATAACGTAAGAAGACCCGCAAATCACGTTTTATGTAGACGTCTAGACTTGTTTTAGTATGTGGTATTAAATTTAGCTTCCATTATTACGTATACTGTGTAGGGGGCTGGGGGGATTTTAATATGAGGAAATACGAAAGGGGGTGGGGGTGGGGGGAAAGACGTTCTAAAAATATGGTAAAGGGGGCACGGGCCAAAAAAGGTTTGAGAACCACTGCTCTACAAGTTGTAGAGGTTGAAAAGAAAAGTATGTACACGACAAAAGGATCAACTCCATCGCATCACGTTTTATGCCATATAGTTCTGTTTCTTTCCGCCGGGCGGCTTTGCGAAAGCGTCGCACAAAGCACGAACTCCTTAGCTTCAGCGACGACCCCCAGGAGTCTCCGAGAAAATTTGATCAATGAACCGAACAACATGGCCCGGATTCAAACCCACAACTTTCGGAGTGTAAAGTAGGCGGTTTAATCACCTGGTCCCGGAAATTCTCTTGTATGGGTTTAATTGTCAACAGACTACATAATGCCCAGAAATTAGGGCGTGGGAGGGTGTAGTTACGACTGTTGGAATTCTCAGATAATAGCGAAATACTATGAGAACCTCGGTTTCCGGTTTAGAATAGCCACCTTTGTCATGGCCGCCATTGTTTATATTCAAGTGGACTCTTTGATATTCTAAATGGGAGAATGAAAGGTTCTCTCCACTGCTAGGGATAATCATGTCTTACTGTTGTTAAAAGGCAACACGGTAGCGGCCTGAGAGAGCAGAGAAGGAAGAAGAGGAGGAGTAAGCAGAGAATGAGGAGGAGGCAGAGAATGAGGAGGAGGCAGAGAATGAGGAGGAAGCGGAGAAGGAGGAGGAAGCGGAGAAGGAGGGAAGGTAGTCGCGCCAATGCCAAACCTTCCGCGGTATAATCGCAAGGTTTACTTGGAAAGAAAGCACAGGTATTCATTTAGTCTGAAATGTGAAGTGTTATGTTTTCACATATTCTGCTATCTAGGTCACGAAGTAAGAGGTGGGGTGAACAGTTTTCTTCCTCATCTAGTTAAATCCCCAGAACATTATCAGGTAGTCATTTTAATAAGACCTTGTTGACCTGAGAGCAGCAAGGATCAGAACCAAATAATCCTGCTTCTACTGAGGGTATCGCAAACTACTGATGTAAACTTGCTAAGAGATCACAACAGCAAACAATGCTGGTGCTGACTGCAACGTCTAGTAAAGGATATGCAACTAACTTTATTTGTAACTGCTGAGGGTTAAACCAGCACCAATGTCTTGACAGCCAAGAGAGCTAACAACTATGTCAGTGGGGCCACCAAAGTGTACCCTAGCAAAGGGATATGTTCTTGCTAGGCTTCGGAACTAACACCGACCTGTATCGGAACTAACACCGTCCTGTATCGGAACTAACACCGACCTGTATCGGAACTAACCCCACCTGTTTGGGAAACTAACACCGACCTGTATCGGACTAACACCGACCATATCGGAACTAACACCGACCAGTACCGAACTAACACCGACCTGTATCGGAACTAACACCGACCTGTATCGGACTAATAACACCGACCTGTATCGGGAACTAACACGACCTGTATCGGAACTAACACCGACCTGTATCGGAACTAACACCAACCTGTAATCGGAACTAACACCGACCTGTATCGGAACTTAACACAGACCTGTAATCGGAACTAACACCGACCTGTATCGGAACTAACACCGACATGTATCGGAACTAACACCGAACTGTATCGGAACTAACACCGACCTGTATCGGAACTAACACCGACCTGTATCGGAACTAACACTGACCTGTATCGGAACTAACAGCGACCTGTATCGGAACTAACACCGACCTGTATCGGAACTAACACCGACCCGTAGCGGTAGATGAGCCGTCTCATCATTATCTAGTTACTTGTCTGAGGCTGTGGCCCAAGTGTTACGAACACAATTCGCAATCCCGCATACCGCGTTCGAAAGACAGCAGCGGGCGATTTGGAAGCAGACCTCCTTGCACTGGTTTTCATACAATAGTATGTGTGTCGGTTGCTCAGAAAGCAATAGCAAACTACTAAACGTAAACTTGCTTCCCCCCCCCCCCCCAAAAAAAAAAAATCACATACAGCCAACAAATGCTAGGGTTTACTTTGACGTCATGTAAGGACATGCAACTTTTGTCTCGTGCACAACTTTTCCTCCATAACAGTCCTTCAATATGTCTGTCTACTGTAAGACGACGTCTTACTAAACCGGCTGCATAGAACTGCTTGCTCTGTTTTCTAAACCACGTTTTACTTCACATTCAACTTCGGCGTCACTCGCGAAATGTCTCCCGCCAAGGTGAGTTTTCAGTGGACTTAGCCCCTAGCGATTTCCAGTAAAGCGGTGCATAGCTGGGTAGAAAAAAAAAAAAAAAAAAAAAAAAGTTACGAGGGCGAGTCAATAAGTAAGTCACACAGTTCTGTGGGATGGCAGGTAAATGAAAACAAAGCACGCAGTCCTATGCAGCTGATTTGGGAGGACTGATAAAACGATGGGATAAGTACATCAATTGTGGTGGAAATTGTGTTGAGAAATAAAGGGACAATGTATGTATAAAAATAAACTCGTTTCAAGTTTTTATCATATTTAGTTATTTTTATACAGCCATCTGTGACTTACTTATTAACTTACCCTCGTAGTACTTGAAAAAGTCCACGTGGGGGACAGAGAGACAGACAGTCTGATAGAGAGACAGGCATACTGACAGTCTGAGAAACACATAGATATAATGATAGACAGACAGACAATATGACAGAAAGACAGGCAGTCTGACAAACAGAGATATAGAAAGACAGACATATAGGAAAATCAGCTAGACATACAGAGAGGTAAACAGAAAAAACACGCAGGCGGACAGACTTGCAGTCAAATAACCAGACACACAAGCAAGTAGACACATCGGCTACTGGAGAGAACATACAAACCGAAAGACAGACAAACAGAAAGAATATACACAGCAGACAGACAGACAAGTTGGCGGAAGGGTGGGTCAGACAGACAGGCAGATAGACAGACAGGCGAGCTGGTCAGACAGGCAGGCAGACATAACGTATGTATACAACAGACATTCAGGCAGACAGACAAACAGACATATACACTGACGGACATACTGATAGACAAACGACAAGCGGGGGGGGGGTGGGATCAGACAGAGAGGTATACAGATTGAGAGACAGGGCTGGCGGGTGGGCGAGTCAGACAGACAGACAGACACACACGCAGGGAGGCATACAGACATACACACAAGTGGGCGGTCGCACAGACAGATAAAGCAGATAGAAAAGTCAGACAGACGGACAGACATTTAACCATCAAACATTGTTTTGTTTTTTTGCAACCCTATTTAAAGATACACTCCAAAATTTGCAACCCTATTTAAAGATCACTCCAAAAGTAGTCTATGAAAATACAGATTAGTCTCGCAGGGCAGAAGAGTGCATTCTGTGGTAATTAATGCGGTAGTTTACTATCGACACGCGGGACGTTTTACGCAGGGTGTTTTCCTGAGTACTCACCGGAATCTCTCGGCTCAAGGCTTAATTCGACAGCCGCGTCAGCGATGTACGTACTTAAGTATGTTTATTGTGCATTTGTGTAACCAAGGAGGGGCAACTGTAGCGCGGGGACTAACAAGCTTAACTGTCGATCCTGAGGTCGTGTGGTTGAATCTTTGTCGAGGCTGGGAGATCCTCCCCCTCCCCCTTTCCCGGATTGACTTACGTCTCCAGTTAGGGAGCAGGCTAGCGAAGTTGATAAAGAACTGCGCTGTAATGTCATGAGAACTGGTAATTGTGAAAGCTGGCCCACACGCTAAAATCAGTACAGTCTGAACTACGCTTGAGTTCAAAGCGAGATAAAGAAAAAAAAATCCACAGAGTTGATCCAGAACACCAAAGACCGAGATCTGTATAGAGACTTGATCGCCAACACCAGCTGGCAGAGCACTTGATGATGATCATGGGGTATTGAGAAGTTAGTTGCATATCCTTTACAAGATGTCGCAGTTAACCCCAGCATTTTGACTGATTTCTTGACAAGTTTACGATTAGACGTTTTGCCATTAATTTCCGAACAACCGAAACTCACACCAATGTATGTAAGCCAACGCAAGGCTGTCAGCTTCCAAATCGCCCTCAGCAGTGTTTCGAACACGGTATTCCGGATAAGGTCGTCACCGGGAAGAAGGAAATACCACAATGTGATATACGAGTAAAAGGGCATATTCTTAAGCAAGTGAATCGATAAAGTTATCTCGGCACAGTCATAATATCTGATGAGAGATGCCTTGAAGAGATTAGAACAAGAATTGCCATTGCGAAGGTAGCCTTTTGCAAGATGAAAAACATACTGACCAATAACAAGATATCAATTGAAACGAGAAAAAGAGTGTTGAAGTGCTACATAGAACCTGTACTTTTATATGGATGTGAAGCGTGGACAATGAGAAGTCAATCTGAAAAACAGCTGATGGTTGTGAAAATGTGGTTTCTGAGGAAAATGCAAAGAATACCATGCACAGACAGAAAAACCCAATGAACAAGTCCTTCAAGAAACAAATGAAGATCGTAAACTGATTAGAGATATTTGACGTAGACAGTCAAATTTTTTGGGCATGTTATGAGAAGAAATGACTTGGAGAACTTGGTGACAACTGGCAAGATCGAAGGGAAGAGACCAAGGGAAAGACCGAGAAGTAAATACTTGGATGGCTTGGCCTCATGGCATGGTCGAGACAGGAACACAGAACTTATCCACGACTCTGGTGATCGAGTGACATGGCAGTACACGACCGCCCACGCTTATCGGCATGGCACATGATGGATGGATGGATTCCGGATTACGAATCGCTACAGAGCCCGCAGACCGAATGTACAAATGAGAATTTAAAAAATGTGATTCTAAGTACGGGCGATTGGAACAAATGGGAATAAAAAAAATGTGATTCAAAGTACGAGCGATAGGAACAAATGGGAATAAAAAAATGTGATTCAAAGTACGGGCGATAGGAACAAAATGGGAATTTAAACATGTGATTCAAAGTACGGGCGATAGGAACAAATAAGAATAATAAAATGTGATTCAAAGTACGGGCGATAGGAACAAATGGGAATTAAAAAAAATGTGATTCAAAGTACGGGCGATAGGAACAAATGGGAATAAAAAAATGTGATTCAAAGTACGGGCGATAGGAACAAATGGGAATTTTTAAAAAAATGTGATTTAAAGTACGGGCGATAGGAACAAATGGGAATTTTTAAAAATGTGATTCAAAGTACGGGCGATAGGAACAAATGGGAATTTAAAAAATGTGATTCAAAGTACTGGCGATAGGTGTATTATTCACCATATCACCAATCACTTTAAACAAATATCGGTCTAACACTTTACACCCATTACGGCTTAAAGTGCTTATTATTGTCCGTCACTTTTTTAAAATGTTCAAATGTCGCACGGCATCAAAATGTAATTACAATCAGCCAAGAAATGTTGGGGTTGATTGCGGCATCCTGCAAATTACATGCAGCTAACTTAACAAAACGTTCACAATGCCTCGTAATGGTCGTCGTCATCATCATCATCATCATCATCATCATCATCATCATCATCATCATCATCATCATCATCATCATCATCATCATCATCATCATCATCATCATCATCATCATCATCATCATCATCATCATCATCATCATCATCAAGTGCCATGCCGATAAGCGTGGGCTGTCATGTTACGCCATCGCACACAATCACCAGAGTTGTGGAACAGCTCCGTGTTCTTGTCCCTACCATACCAAGTGGCCAAGCCATCCAGGTATTTACTTCTCTGCCTTCCCCTTGTTCTCGTCCCCTCAATCTTGCCAGTTGTCACCTTGTTCTACAATTTATTTCTTCTCATAATGTGACTATATACGTCTATCTCTGTCAGTTTACGGTTTTCATATGCATCTTGCAGGACTTGCTCATTGGTTCTTCTGTCTGTCCATGGTATTCTTTGTTTTTGTTTTGTCCTCAGAAAGTAAAAGACATGCAGCTAGCTTAACAAAAAGTTAACAATGCTTCGTGATAATCTGTGCTTGTTTACATATTTGCTGCGGGTTATCTTCTTTCAGCGGTGTAGAAAAACGTGGACAGCAGGGGCAGCAACGATTTTGTAGTGTTGTGAGGAAGTCATCTTGTACAGGTACTCAGCGTGCCATCCTGTCTAACGTCATCATCATCATAATAATAATCGTCATCATCATCATCATAATCGTCATCATCATCATCATCATCATCATCGTCACCATCATCAGCATCATCATCAAATGCCTCGCCAGCTGGCATAGGCGATCATGTCTCTCCACAGATCGCGGTCTTTGGTTTTCTGGATCGACTCTGCTGATGATATTCATCCATGCCACTGTCTCAGTCTTTCCAGTATCATTTCTCTTGGTCTGCCCCTGTCTCTCTTCATCTTGATCTTTCCAGTCGTCACGATGTTCTCCGTTGCCTCTCTTCTTATCACATGACCAAAGAAAGCCGTTTGTCTCTTTCTTTGTTGAATATAATGTTCTAGATTCATTAGCCTCTTTCAGGCAAACGTTAGTTACTCCTGGCAGTCCAAGGAATTCGGAACATTCGTTTCAGGAACCACATCTCTGTTGCTGTCCAGCATACCTTTATACACATTCGTTTGTTCAGAAGTTTTAAACCGAGCGTATTTCAAGTGTTCGCCTGGTTAAAGTCATTTTAACAGCACTATATTACCTAATAACAACACCAACATTTGTTGTACAACCAACGGACACCACTGGTAGGAAACACGACGGTAAGATAACTACAGGTTTAATTGTAGGGTGTCCAGGAATTACCTGCTTATCCGTTACAGGGGGGTGAGATATGTTAGTCCCCACAAGTTCAGAGGGTGAAAGCTTAGCGGCCGCACAATCTGGGTGCTTTGTGCAAGCGACAGAAGACAGTTATACGTGTTTATGGGGGATCTCTGTGCCACAACGCTGTCAGAGAAAGAATCATTCGTGCTTTAATCATTGAGGAGTAGAAGATTATAGCAAGAGTTCTCAAGGTACAAGAGGCTAGTAAGAAACACTAAGACTTCTGTTAATGCAAAAATGAATCATTTGAAATGTAAAAAAAAAAGACATAATGACGGATAAGATACAATCTTAAGGGGGTGATCCGGCAACATGGGAGAACAGAAAACATACACGCCGGCAAGTAAGGCCCCAAAACCTACTGCAGGAGACCCCAAGAAGGATGTCTGCGGTGGCAAGGCAAAGAAAAAGAAGGAGAATTGCTCAAGGAAAATGTTAGAAGCTGAACAACACATGCATGTTAGCAAGCCAACATATGACAAGCTGTAAAATGAGGTGCCCAGTTACAAGCTGAACATTCCCTCTGTTGTCTCTAAGAGGCTGAAGGACGGAGGCTTCTATGCACAGCATGCGTTGTTTGAGCTGCGCTCAAAAGGATTGATCCGACAGAAGTCCAAACACAGCTCTCAGCTGATCTACGCTTAGGCCGCCAAGGGAGATAAGGATGATTCAGCTGTGTAGTTATTAATCTTATTTCATTAAAACTTAACTAATCAATTAATAAAAATGAAGGATAATACAGAAATAGAACTCAGTCAAGGTCGTCGTTGTCACTCCACACTCACTCAATCTGCATCAGATAACACATTCTTACCTGTAAAAACTATAAATAGCTTTAAAAGATTTATATATTTGTAGTTAATTAAACATGTTGTATGTATATTATCGTATGCTGGGCTTCAATCCACTCAGCGTGCATTTGAGAATATTCCACATGTCCACGCTGTACACGCGAGCCGTATTTTGCCGACAGTCAGATCTAGAACACTAACTCTCTCACCCAGAACTACTCTACACTCATAACAGCCTGGAGAGATTCCTGCTAAGCCTCCCTTAACAGATGAAATAGGCGACGCCAACACTATTTTCCCCACTCATCGATGACTGAGCACGAGGAAAACTAACTAAGTGTTATGAAAACTCACTAAGTGTTGCAGTTGTCTAAAATGTCCTCTTCTAGATTGAAGCCCGGACTAAACTGTCACCTTTTCCCTCGCAACGCAGGATCGTAAATTGGTGCTCTGTCTATGGAGACGGGACATAGTGTTATCCATTAGCATTAGTAAACATTGTGCGATAACAATGCGGTAGAAATACAAGTGTATTTAAAGGATGCTGAAACAGGAAGCAGCTAATACTTATGGATAGTTTCGGAAATGCAGGAAGAGTCTTGCTTCCGTTAAATGCAAACAGAAAACAGTAACAATGAATGGATATGAGTAGCTATCCAGATCGAAGATAGATTACAGGTACAGTGTGATTGAGGAGCTTGTCAAACTAATGGTTAATAAAGAATCAGCATTATAACACCTTGGGCAGAAATTTAAAAAAAAGTAAAGAGTTACCTAAATATACATAGAGAAGGGAATCAAATACAGAGAGAAATAAAACCGGGAGGATATGGAGAGAGATGGAGAGCGATGAAAGAGATAAGTATAACGTAAGGTGACGTGAGTTAGACATAGGCCTAAACTTCATTGGGGTACAAGAGGGCAGAGACGACAGTAGTAGAAGACCGTAGGACAGTAGACGGTTCTACCTGCTTTATATTGGCGCCGTATGTTGGGCGGCGCTCATCATATCCGACACCCCACATTGTGCCAACGGCGTCTGGCAGAGGAGCACAATTGGAACGTTACAAACCTTACCCTAGTGCGGATAATTGCAACCTAAAGACTAAATGTCATGGCAGGGCAGACCAGGCCCTAACCCTTAGTCGGCAACTGGTCTAGGATGGAAGTTCCTACCGGAGGGCAATTAGAGCATTGCTTTGCTAATCCGACAGCTTCTGCTGCTTGTTTTGCTCCAGAAGTATTGGTATTACCTTTTCACGTGAGTAAATCACGCAGATCGGGACAGGGATCATGATACATGGGCAACACATGGTCTATAAAATCAAACCAGATTATGTATGTGCTATGGAGAGGAAAATCTCTATTTTACAAAACTAGTCGTCTGTCAAAACGGCAAGGTGGCAGTCTTCTTGTCCACACTATCATATTTTCCACACTTCTTGCTTCGCCGGAATCTCTTTAGTCCTCTCCCTGAGCTAATTACAATAAGGGACTCTTCGCTGGCTGTTGCAGATGAGCACGGAGCACATATGGGAAATGTCCCGAATGATATGATGTCGGTTCTTGACTCAACTCAATTCACACGAGCTTGAACTATACATTCAAGACTCCATGAAACTATTAGAGCCATTCTAGTTCTTGGCCGGCACCGCTCTCTGGATGTTTGTTGTGTATTAGTATAAGTGAGTTCACAAATGTTTGCCCTCATTCACGCTAAATGTTTTTAAAAAGTATCTGTTGCATCGTTATGACAATTTTTACTGCCGTCTTATATTTACATCCCATCCAAAGAATATGTCTTTGATAGGTCAAAAAGCAATTGCAGTCATGGGAAAGCGGCGAATTGCTAATAAACTTGTTTTACAGTAATGCAAGGCATATCCATATTCACCTCTGAACACTTCCGTACCACAACGTGAAGTGCTATTCATAAGGACATTCCCGTGCACCACGGAGCATATTAATTTATTGAACATTGATGTTTTCGCGTGAAGACGTAATACATTGCATAATATGCACTTCATCTCTGACCCGTAAATTATATATATATTTTTTTTACCCGCGTTTCCATCCTGTTTCAGGATATTGCGGTCAACATCAGCATCTTTCAGCTGTATGTTGATTCCTAGGCTAGATTACGCTCATCAGCACGCCACGACTTTCTGAGCGACCGGCTCCATACTCTCATAAGTCACTGGTGCGACTCGAACCGCTTCCAATTCTCGTGCACTCACGTCAACCACGAGAGTATTCGGGATTACGGAGAAAGCTGCTAACACCTCGGCCAGGGAGCCGGCATCGTAAATTATATACCGCATATAAATAAACATTGAGATGTCTTTGAAGTGTTAACTTTAACGTATACACATATAAACATACTCACCGCATCATCATTCTGTATTTGCAATCAAATATAAGCAACCCAAAGAAGAAGATAACAGAGACATTCTCCACAATCAAGTATGATGTCGAGAGAGAAATGCGATCCTTTTCAATAACTCCCGAGCTCATTAGTGACCGGTAATTGGGGATGTTGCTGCCTTTTGTTTGGGTGCTAGTGACCGCTCACAGAGGCCTGGAACCCACCCTATAAAAATAGCTCGGAGACGACGATGACACAGATTTGTTATGAACACGGAATGGTTAGTCAGGAGATAGTTAACTAACGGGGTCGGAAATCGAAGATGGTTTAACAAGATGGGAAATATTCAATAACTTTTACTGGAAAGTTAACTTGACTGAATGGCACCTTGCCGTCTTGGCAGACGATAGTTTGTAAAACGGAGTTATGCCTCTATAACACAAAGCCTGGGCTGAATTTAGAGATCATGCATTGCCCATGCAGCACGATCCCTCTTTCTCTGCCTGCCTAGTTAACTCCAGGGGAAAAGGTAACATCAATAAGTCTGAAACAAGACAAGCTGTAGAAGCTGCCGGATCAGCAAAGCAATACTCTAACTGTCCGTCTGTCGGAGCTTACATCCTAGGCCAGTTATCGGCCAAGGCCTAGGGCCTGGTCTGTCCTGCCATGACATTTAGTATTTCGGTTGCATTTCCTCTTCCTAGGGTAAGGCGGTTAATCTCCAAATTGCACACTTCTGCCCGAAGCCGTTAGCTCAATGGGGGTGTTGGGTTTGATGAGCGCCGCCCACCATTCTGCGCTAACAGAAAGCCTATAGTACCGTCTACTGTCATACGGTAGCTCAGTCATATCTGACTACAACCTGACATACTGTAGCGTCTCGGGTTTGGTAAGCGCCATCCAATATGCTTCGCTAACAGAATGCAGGTAGTATCGTCTACTGTCATACGGTAGCTCAGTCATATCTAACTAAGACCTGATACTTGAAAGTTACGATAGGAAATATTAAGTAACTTTTACTAGAAAGTTACAGTTATTTTCTAGTATTTCCCAGCTGGGTACATAAAATAATGGGATGCATTTTTAACCGTTTTACGACTTAGAAACAGCGCTCACGTGTCGTCATTGTAACGTTATCAAAGAATGCGCTGAGAAGGGGAAAGCCAGGTATGCTTCACGCAGAGCGGCGTGCTTCAATTACACAATGAAAAATAGGGAGTATAGATTGGATCTTTTCCCGATGGCGTGCTGTGGTGTTGGGAAACGAGCAGGCGGACAGATTGGCTGGGTTTACACCGGTGTGTGGGATACTAGTGCATGCTAAGGCAGATGTGGTCGGGGCTCTTTCGGATCATGTGTTTAGTGTGGATGAACTGATAGATCATCAAAGCCTGGAAAGAATGGGGCGGTGGGGAGTGACTAGGGGATATTGCTGACACTCAGGACTTCAAGGAAAGGCCAGACGAATACATAATCAGACTATAACTGGTACAACTGGGACTCTTCGCTGGTTGTTGAAGATAAGGCCACAATGCGGATGGGAATGTCGTGAGCGGTGTAATGTTCATTATTGACTCAGCTCATCTCAAGGGAGAAGGAATAAGAAAGAAGAAAGAAGAAAGAGGAAGAAGGAAGGGGGAAAAAGAAGAAGAAAGAAGAAGAAGAAGAAGAAGAAGAAGAAGAAGAAGAAGAAGAAGAAGAAGAAGAAGAAGAAGAAGAAGAAGAAGAAGAAGAAAAAAGAAGAAGGAGAAGAAGAAGAAAAAACAGAAGAAAAAGAAAAAGAATACAGACAGACAGACAGACAGACAGACAGACAGACAGACAGACAGACAGGCCGGTAGGCGGCAGGCAGAAGAAGAAGAAGAAGGAGGAGGAGGAGGAGAAGAAGAAGAAGAACGAAAGATGACAGTGTTATCAGAGTTGAAAATCACATACACCACACCACATCCAAACCAGTGGGAGTAACTTTTACTGGAATTTCAAAGGCCAGTTTGCAGAAATAATAAACATGAGTCCAGAAATCCAACACGGAGCAGCCAAGGAGGCTACAAAAGTTAAAAACATCGCACCGAGATAACAATCGCCCACTTAATAAAGTATGCCACACGACACACAAGAATCGTATTACTTATCGACTGCCTCTTCGCCAGTGTAGTGAGTATTACGTTGCAATTTCTCCGCAATATCAAATATGCATGGGCATCTTGTAATGACATCCATGCACTTGTTTCTCAGCAAAATCATGCGGTGTGTCTCCAATTATGACATCTACACTTTTTGTGGAGTGTTATACATTTCAAATGTCAATGGTGTCATTCAGTCCGAAGTGGAGGGAAAGCTAGAATTGTGGAGTGAGTACTTCAAACATCAGTGAGGCTGCTTTCTCCTCCTCAGTTTCATGGCCCCTGTAATGCTATTCTTTCTTTTTCTGATTCTTCTTACAGGTCATCATTGCGGTCAAGGTCGTTATCATTATGGTTATTAACGTGCTCATGATTCTCATCGGTTTCGTAAACATAATCTTCTTCCTTATCCTCTTCCACATCTTCTTCTTTGTCCTCCGTTCCCGCAACCGCCGCATCCACCTCCGTCTCCTGTTCTGCCCACTTGGTCATCATTATTATCATTGAGCTATCTTTAGACACCTATTTATTTTCCCCAAACCCGAGCTATTCACTACATCTTTACAACTCTCTTTCCGTTCTCTACACCAGAGTCATTTATCATATCAACAATCTTGTACGTTCACACGAGTGATTTACTAAATCATGTTACCTTTACAACCGAGTCATTTATCACATCAAGCTACTTTTACAACTGAGTCATTTACCACATCAAAACTACCTTTACAACCCTATTTCTTGTCCCTCCACCCGAGCTATTCATCACATCTAACTACCTTTACAACCCTATTTCTTGTCCCTCCACCCGAGCTATTCATCACATCAAACTACCTTTACAACCCTATTTCTTGTCCCTCCACCCGAGCTATTCATCACATCAAACTACCTTTACAACCCTATTTCTTGTCCCTCCACCCGAGCTATTCATCACATCAAACTACCTTTACAACCCTATTTCTTGTCCCTCCACCCGAGCTATTCATCACATCAAGCTACCTTTACAACCCTATTTCTTGTCCCTCCACCCGAGCTATTCATCACATCAAACTACCTTTACAAACCCTATTTCTTGTCCCTCCACCCGAGCTATTCATCACATCAAACTACCTTTACAACCCTATTTCTTGTCCCTCCACCCGAGCTATTCATCACATCAAACTACCTTTACAACCCTATTTCTTGTCCCTCCACCCGAGCTATTCATCACATCAAACTACCTTTACAACCCTATTTCTTGTCCCTCCACCCGAGCTATTCATCACATCTAACTACCTTTACAACCCTATTTCTTGTCCCTCCACCCGAGCTATTCATCACATCAAACTACCTTTACAACCCTATTTCTTGTCCCTCCACCCGAGCTATTCATCACATCAAACTACCTTTACAACCCTATTTCTTGTCCCTCCACCCGAGCTATTCATCACATCAAACTACCTTTACAACCCTATTTCTTGTCCCTCCACCCGAGCTATTCATCACATCAAACTACCTTTACATCCCTATTTCTTGTCCCTCCACCCGAGCTATTCATCACATCAAACTATCTTTACAAACCTATTTCTTGTCCATCCACCCGAGCAATACATCACATCAAACTACCTTTACAACCCTATTTCTTGTCCCTCCACCCGAGCTATCCATCACATCAAACTATCTTTACAAACCTATTTCTAGTCCATCCACACGAGCAATACATCACATCAAACTACCGTTACAGCCCTATTTCTTGTCCCTCCACCCGAGCTATTCATCACATCAAACTATCTTTACAAACCTATTTCTTGTCCATCCACCCGAGCAATACATCACATCAAACTACCTTTACAACCCTATTTCTTGTCGCTCCACCCGAGCTATTCATTACATCAAACTATCTTTACAAACCTATTTCTTGTCCATCCACCCGAGCAATACATCACATCAAACTACCTTTAAAAACCTATTTCTTGTCCCTCTACCCAAGCAATTCATCACATGAAACTACATTTACAAACCTATTTCTTGTCCCTTCACTCGAGCTATTCATTACATCAAACTACATTTACAAACCTATTTCTTGTCCCTCCACCCGAGCTATTCATCACATCAAACTGCCTTTACAAACCTATTTCTTTTCCAAACGTTTACCCTGACTGGCCATAACCTTATTCGTTGGAACGACCAAAGAACTCTCCCGCTAATAACCTCCAAAAACCATCCAACACAATCTTGCCAGGAAACCAAACATTTGAGAACTGTGCAAAAACAAAGCAGCTGGCAGATTCGATACACGGAGCATTCTTGAGATCATCCGGAAAACCAACGAGCAGCGGCCGTCAAACAAACCCAGGATGACCAAAAGCCACTTCTATCGATCTTCTTATCGTGGGTGACATGGTCTCTTCCAACTGGGTTGGATTATCGGTCAAGGATTTTAAGCAAACTCGCGTCAGTTCAGAGGGAATAGAGGAAGAATAAAAAAAAGGGAGAGAGAGATGGAGGAGAGATGGATAGAGAGAGGGGGAGCGGGGAGAGGGATTGAGAGGGCGGAGGGTGAGATGAGTATGGGGAGTAGAGAGAGAGAGAGAGAGAGAGAGAGAGAGAGAGAGTGGAGAGGGAGAAATGGATAGTGTGCGGAGGGAGAAACGGGAAAAAGATGGGAGAAAGGGACAGTGGGAGGGAGTGACGGGAAGAAGTGAGATGGATCGAATGAGATGGAATGTTTGAGGGAGAGAGACACAGATAATTATAGGGACAAAGAAAGAGACTAAAAGGTATACCGATAAAAAGAGAGATGGAGAGGGATAGAGAGAGAGAGAGAGTTAGAGGTAGAGAGGCGGAGGGAGAGTTAGAGGGTGAGAAATAGAGTGAGATAGAGAAAAACACACACAGAAAGTGAGAGAGAGAGAGAGAGAGAGAGAGAGAGAGAGAGAGAGAGAGAGAGAGAGAGAGAGAGGGAGAAAGTTGGCGAGAAACAGAAAGAGGGAGCGAGAGTGTGCGAGTGATAGAAAGTATGTTAGAAATGTGGCGAGAGTTAGATAGAGAGATGTAAAGGCAGAGGTATTGAGAGGGGGAGTTAGATGGAGAGGGAGAGAGAGGAAGAAGGAGAGGGAGAGTTATATGGCGAGATTTAAAGAGAGATAGAGGGAGTGAGAGTAGAGTGGATAGATTTAAGAAAGCAATGGAATGTCATTTAGAAGTAGTGAGAGGAAGAGAGAGAGAGAGAGAGAGAGAGAGAGAGAGAGAGAGAGAGAGAGAGAGAGAGAGAGAGAGAAGAGAGAGAGAGAGAGAGAGAGAGAGAGAGAGAGGAGTGTGTTTGTGGGGTTAAAGACAGAAAAAACACAGACCGGGCCTGGAAACAGTATCATCATGCAACATGCCAAATGACATAGGAGATCAAGTCTCTCCACAAATCTCGGTCCTTGATGTTCTTAATCAACACAATGACATTCCCTCATCCCACCGTCTTAGATCCTCCAGTCTCATGTCTCTCGGTCTACCTCTGACTCTTTCACCGCTCATCTTTCCAGTCTTCACGATGTTTTTCAACTCATCTCTCCTCATTATGTCACCAAGAAACACTGTGTCTCTTTTGTAAAGTTGTATATAATATTGATTTATTTGGTTGTTTCGGGATTTGAAATTTAAATATTGAGCACAACCCACTACTGGCAACGCTGATCGTATTCTGGTATGAACCTAAGGCCTATCCACGTCAATATGGAAGCACTAAACTCGAGTTTCACTCTCGTTTGAGCTCGTCAGTAGTGCATATCCCTGACAGGATCCGGAAACATGCCCGGGATTACTGGCGTGTGAAGCGGGTGTGCAACAACGCGGCACACGTTGGACACGGCCACATTATCATAAAGAGAATACCACAACAGTCACCCATCGTAGGCTATGCTCAAGATTGCCCAATCGCCGCGACTGACGTTCGTCAATCGATGTGGACCCGAACGATCAGGACTTCTCACTGGCAAGGAACACCAGGCCTCCTAAATCCAGTGAGCAATAATCAAATTGATTTATTTGGTTGTTTCGGGATTTGAAATTTAAATATTAAGCACAACCCGGCACTGGCAACGCTGATCGTATTCTGGTATGAACCTAAGGCCTATCCACGTCAATATGGAAGCACTATACTCGAGTTTCGCTCTCGTTTGAGCTCGTCAGTATATAATATTCTTCTTTCTTTGGTTCTTCTTTCTTTAGGGCTGAATTGCCGTGAGGTATTGAGTCCGCCTCGAGTGCTGGAGGTCCCAGGTTCAAGTCCCGGTGAGGGCCGGGATGTTTTCACGTGGACTTCTAGTAACAAAATTTCCCCTGGTCTCTGGGTTGCGAGATTGGTCGCCCCTGTGTTTTGTTGCGCACGTAAAAATTTCCTTGGCAGATGGAAATCGAAAAAAAGTGCAGCCTAACGAAGCTTTTATGGGTTACACCCGTGCGTCATGATGTTGATTCGTCGAATAAACTAAACTAAACTTTCTGTAGCCTCTTCCGTCGTGCTGTCATTGTTTTCTTCTTGCTTTAGTACGTGTCCTATCTTTGATACATGCGTGTATGTGCCCGCGTGTGATTGTATACGCGTATGAGCGCGCGGTGGCAGGTAGGCAGGCAGGTAGGTGAAAAAAAAATATTTGTGACTTCTTGGCAAGATTACGTTCAGTAGTTTGACATTGCTTTCTGAACGACTGGACCCATACCTTTTTATAAAATACCCAACCCAACGGTCTGCTGCCAAATCGCCCACAGCGGTGTTTAGAACGCGGTATGCGGGAATACGAACTACTTCCGTACCTTCATTCGCTACAGAACCGGTAGGTAGGAAGATATGCGGGCAGACTCAGACGGGCGGCAGCGGGCTGCCGGGCAGGTAGGCGGTAGGGAGCGGGCAGGCAGTTGGGCAGGCAGGCAGTCAGGCGGGCGGACAGGCAGGCAGGCAGGCAAGCAGAAAGGCGAGTAGGGGGCGGGCAGGCGAGTAAGCGGGCGGACGGGTGGGCGGGTAGGCGAGTAGGCGGGCAGATGGGTGTGGGCGTGTGTGTCAGTGTGTGTGTATGTGTGTGTGTGTGTGTGTGTGTACGTATGTATGTATATTCGTTCGTCCGTTCGTTAATATTCACTCAGTATGTATATGAAAACGAGGGCAGTAAACAACAACCCATGACAGTATTCCTGTATTCTGTCTACTAGACACTGTGCAAAAGGACAATAAATAGTCGAACGGTGGCTAAGAAGCGTCAGCTATAATTAGTACCTACAGTATATACTAGTGACGTGCACGCTAACGAAGTCGATAATGAACTGCACTGATAATATCATAAACAAGGTCGGGTGCGGGGTCGACTGCCATATGGCACTCGCTGACACTGGTGGTTGTAACAAATATCTTCTTGTTCTCTTAAAATTGTTTTTCTGAGCTTTCGGCTTCTAGGATTCTCTACGTACTTTGTGTGACGTAATTCTCGGGCACCCGCTATATGGCATCGACGCCTGCGCTCGTAGCCAGCTAAAGTGAGAGAAAGACTGGCCACCTATTCCTCGTGTTCTCTCCGCCCTACAAGATGTGACGGTGCTGTCACATCACTAACCCATAGCAGAAAACTAGTAGGGGACAAATTTTTAACAATATACGAGAGAGCGTCAAATGAAACTATTAAAATTGTGATATAAATTACAATAACCAAGCCATTGTCTTGTAACCTGTCAATATTGTTGCTAATCATGTTGAGAGTGTTAAGCGCATGACATCACTGTGCATACGAACATGGTGACGTCATAAGGACAGTTAAAAGACGGGCGCCCCACTTTGACATGCGCCATAGTGGAGCAACGTTCTGTTATCGTTTTTTTTTTTTTGGGGTTTAATCAGTGAAGGGGTGAAACCTATAGAAATGCATTGGCGAATGAAGGTCCAGTATGGCGATGTATGCCTGCCAGTCCAGTAAGTGTATGAGTGGAGTAGGAAGTTTCAAAATTTGTCGGTCGGATGAAGATGTACAGCAGGAGATGCATGAATGTTTACACACGCGACTAAGAGAATTTTTTTCTACAGGAATCCAAGTACTTTATCGGCGCTGGAGGACTTGCATTGAACGCATGTGGATGACTACATTGAAAAATTTGACATTTGTTCTTTACTTTTTCAGAATATATTCACAGATACACACACAAACACACATTTAAGGTTTTGATTTGAAACCTTCTCGTATAAGTAGTGTAGCCAGCGTGTTGGAGTTGCGGTTGTGACGTTACGATTCTGACATGAGCGCTGACGGATGAGAGTTTGATGTCAGCTGTCGACGTTCGCTACTGGAGGGAAAGGATGATGATCTATCCATCACTGCACGTAGCCGACAACATGTTTGTAACGGCACAAACATGGATTTGAAAACCTCAGGACACGCAATAACAACAAATACATTCATACAAAAGTATTATCCACGCTTCACATCCATAAAAAAGTACAAGTTCTAGGGAGCACCCCAACGCTATTTTTTCTCGTTGTAATTGACATCTTTTTATTGGTCAGAATTGAGCGCATACATGTCATGTAACATACTATTCCCTATGTTTTCTGCATCCTGATCTTTCATACTATCATCTTTACTACAACATGATTTTAACATATACTATATGAAAACTTGTGAATCGCTTATTTTATCATGTGTCAATGTTAGGAATTATCTTATTGAATTTCATCACTATATTTTACATTAGACAATGTGTATGTATAATTCCCCCCCCCCCCCCCCCCACCCCCTGATATTTTTTCTATGTTTTGGTGAGGATTCTCACAATAATCGTCGGTGCATATGTGTGTAAAGTGTGAAAGTTTGTTCATATTAGCTTCAGTGATTATGAGCGGCAGCTGTATGTGTCTAGATGTGTGAGTGAGTGTGTGTGTGTGTGTGTATGTGCGCGCGCGCGCGTGTGTATGTGTGTGTGCATAAGTAAAGTACCGTCATTGAGTTTGTGACTGTGAGTGAGTATATGTGTATGCGAGGGAGTGTGTATATGTGTGTTATTGAGTGGGTGCATCACTGTGAGTTTGTACAAATGATGTAAGTATGTATGCAGGTATGTATGCGTGTTTATACGAATGTCCGTGTATCTGCCTGTCTCATAACGTGGTAATATGCATTGTTTATGTTTACAACATTCATTTAACATTGTTATTTCTCACCATATGTGAATGTAACATGCACTATTGATAGACGAAAGATGAGTGATAGGAAGGGCCGCATTTAAGACGGGCCTGCGTGCCAGTTTGTGACACTTTGAAAATAAAGTTTGTTCGTTCGTTCAGTTTACTTTTTATCTTCCAAAGAGCTACTTAGTAGATATAAGAACACGAATATGAAGTTAAAATACAATAAATTAACAGGACTATTTACAACAGGGGAGATAAAGATGTGGGTATTGACACTTCACACCCACAGTTTTTTTCTGCTAGGGAAGGAAACCCTCTGTGGGGCAGTAGATGGGGATTTTACCTCCAGCTCCAGGTGGTCACGTGTTTGAATACTCCTAGAGACTAGACGGCTTCAGTGTTAAACCAACCTAAAATCATCGCCAACATCATCAAGATCATCATTACTATTATCATCACCGTCATCATAATCGCTATCATCATCATCATCTCCGCGATCATCATCGTCATCATCATCGTACTATCATCATCATCACTATCATTATTCGTCACCTCATCAGCTTCATTGTCACCATCATCATCGCCATCATTGTCACCATCATCATCACCACCATCATCACCAACATCTCGCGATCATCATCATCACCACCACCGTCACCACCCTCATCATCATCATCATCATCATCATCATCATCATCATCATCATCATCATCATCATCATCACCACCGTCATCATCATCATCATCATTCATCATCACCAACATCTCGCGATCATCATCATCACCATCACCGTCACCACCCATCATCATCATCATCATCATCATCATCATCACCACCACAACCATCATCATCACCGCCATCATTCTCACCATCATCATCAGCATTATGATCATGTACCCAATCGACCACATTGCGCAGGAGATCAAGTCTCTCCGCAGATCTTGGCCCTTGCATGTTTGGATTAATTCTACTAATGATAACTCTTCACACCACCGTTTCACCATCACACTTTGAGCCTCTCACGCTACCTCTTCAACAGCTGATTTGTCCATAACTCGCCATGTTTCCCAATGCCCCATTTTTCATTACATGACAAAAGAATGACGTTTCCCAACGCGTCACTTCAAATTACATGACCAAAGAATGACGTTTCCTAACGTCTCTCTTCACATTACGTGACCAAAGAATGACATTTCCCAATGCCACATTTTACATTACATGACAAAAGAATGACGTTTCCCAACGTCTCTCTTCACATCACATGACCAAAGAATCACGTTTCTCAACGTCTCTCTTCACATTATATGACCAAAGAAAATCGTTTCCAAACGTCCCACTTCACATTACATGACCAAAGAATGACGTTTCCCAACGTCCCACTTCACATTACATGACCAAAGAATGACGTTTCCCAACGTCCCACTTCACATTACATGACCAAAGAATGACGTTTCCCAACGTCCCACTTCACATTACATGACCAAAGAATGACGTTTCCCAACGTCCCTTTTCACATTACATGACCAAAGAATGACGTTTCCCAACGTCTCACTTCTCATTACATGACCAAAGAAAGATGTTTCCCAACGTCACACTTCACATTATATTACCAAATATTGACGTTTCCCAACGCCTCACTTCTCATTACGTGGCCAAATAATAATCATCATCATCATCAACATCCAGTGAAATGCCGACTGGCGTGGGCGGTCGTGCTTCTCCACAAACTGCGATTTCTGACCGCATGGATTAGTTAATGTGTTGACTCTCTTCTATTAAAGTATATTGTTCTCAAATGGATAGTAATAAATTTTATTAGAAGTAACTGCGGCCGGTGGGATATTGACAACACCACTCATGGAGTGTCCATTTGGCTGTAAACATATGCGGCTAGTTAGTTAGTTAGTCGTCATATAACGTCATCTCATCGGACATGGAACCGTGCAGTCCATAAGTGCACAGATCCCCTCATCGGAGGCTCCCTCGTCGTCTAGAGGATGAAGACACCAGTTCTGTGGTGGCTGACAGTTCATAGTTAGCAAATATGCGGCTAGTTAGTCGTCATATAATTTCACCTCATCGGACATGGAACCGTGCAGTCTAAAAGTCCAGAGAACCCCTCCGCGGGGGCTCCCTCGTCGTGTAAAGGCTGAAGACACCAGTTCTGTGGTGGCTGACAGTTCATAGTTAGCAAATATGCGTCTAGCACCATTAACCCAGCACTCGTTCAAGCGTGTCAAATAGTCGGAGGGAGAATAGCTTTTCTATAGAAGAGAGTCTACGTGGCGAATTGCTCTGGGGGTTGTGGGGTTTGTTCTTGTCTAAGTCGTTCGGTTCTTAGAGACGTTCTGGGGCTACAGAGTTCGTGCTTTGTGAGAGGATGTAGACAGACTGCCCTGTGGAAAGAGACCGAACTTTGGAGGACGTGAAGGAAACGACGGTAGAACAGTGGCTAGCACGCTTCCCTACTCACCAGAGGATATACGTTTAAATCCCCCTCCAAGCGGAGGGTTCATTTGTTTAAACGTTGAATTGGCAGCCCAGGTCAACCCAGCTTAAGAATGGTACCAGAAAATGGTATGGGAAATAAAGGCGATAACTATGAAATCATTCTGACCTCGTGACCCCATCGAGTGAAATTTGATCTATACAAATATTGCGTTAGCATAATTTACTGAATGCTTGTTTATTTGTTAGTTAGTTGGGGTTCCAACTTCATGGCAAAGGGTTGCCCCATAATGCTCCATTCCTGTGTCAGTGAATATCACACACAATACTCCTCACTACCCCATGTGACATGTGGAACAGACAGGAGTCTCGACAAACCAACAGCCCGCACAAGTATACTATGCATAATGCCGCTGACAGAATACCAATACAAAAGTCTGTCACGAAAAATACAGTTCATCGTCGATGGAAGCGGCAGTCACTAGAAAACCAACAGCCACACACTTCTGGAAAAAGGCAAACCCAGTTATTTCAGCAACCGGCGGCCGCCGTTTTTCCGAACATGCATTTCACGTCACAAACAACCGCGGATAGATGTAATGGAACCCCACGTGACATCCATAGCTCACAGTGTCGCTCCACGCACTCACCTCAGAAGCAGGGCGACGGCACCATTTATTTGTTAAAAAATATAGTCAACATGAGTTCGCTTCTGTGGTCTAAGGTTAGTGAACGCAGTTTTATAATTCCCCGACATACCGAGTCAGGGATTCGAAGTCTGTTTCGGGAGATTTGAAAGCAGGTCGCTTTTGCGTTGATTTCTATGATATGAGGCGTCGACCGTTTAAAAAGAATTAGCAAAGTACTTAACGTAAAATTGGATAGTAAATCGCATACAGACTATAAATGCTAGGATTGATTGCAATGTCTTAAAACAAAAACATGCAGTTAATTCGTTGGGTTTAATGAGGAAAAATGGTGCTGTTTGGATTGAGATGGTGGCATGGACCGAGATCTGTGGATATCCATGAACGCCTATGCCAGGTGGCCGGGCACATGATGATGATGGTGATACTGATGATGATGGTGATGATGATGATGATGATGATGATGATGATGATCTTGTTGATGGTGATGATGATAATGATTATAATGATATTGATGGTGATGATAATGATGATCTTGATGATGATGATGATGATGATTATGATGATGATGATGATGATGATGATGATGATGATGATGGTGATCTTGATGATGGTGATGATGATGATGATGATGATGATGATCTTGATGGTGGTGGTGATGATGATGATGATCTTGATGATGATGATGATGATGATGATGATCTTGATGATGATGATGATGATGATGATGATGATGATGATGATGATGATGATGGTGATCTTGATGATGATGATGATGATGATGATGATGATGATGATGATGATGATGATCGGTGAAGAGGAACTGGATGTCTGCGTATACTAACATCAAGTTCAAATGAGTAAAAAACACACACACGCACACACACACAAAACAAGCCTGTTATCTCATACCTAGTGGTGGTCAGTCTAAAGAAAGATATCTGCTGTTTCGAGGAGTGCCAGGCAAGGATGGAGATGAAAGTATCAGTTATAAGGTGATGGATGAGAAGGAAATGGAGTTAGTGACAGAAGGAAATCGCAAGAAAAAACAAAGTAGGGGATTAGAAAAAGGGCTAGGAGGAGGAAGTTGGTAAAGAAAAAGAAGAAGGAAGGAAGGAAGGAAGGAAGGAAGGAAGGAAGGAAGGAGAGACGGCCACATAATAAACTAAGTGTGAGAGGCAATGAGACGACAGATGTAATGCGGAAAATAATATCCTGGTTATAACAATAAACATTTGTTAAGTCTGTCTGAATTCTTTGAGCTTATTCGTACATCGAGAATAGTTCTCTAACTACCCAAGTGTGTATGTGAGACGGTAATTCGATACTTTATATGCACGCGACACGCAATGCGGGTGTTTTGTTTTCTGTCTTTCACTGAGAAAAGAAATAGATACACGCTATGAGAACGGACTAACGAACCTAAAACTTTATTTTCAAAGTGTTAAGAATTGGGCACGACGGCTCGTCTGACTTTCTGCCCTTCTGATGTCTGTGCTCTCATGCATTATGTCATTCATACATCACTTATAAATGCCTGGAGAATGTGCAATAATCAAAAATACATGGCTCACTAAAAGTAATGTTTGTCATGGCAGTTATAATTAGCTTAGGTAGATGTATCGTACCACAGCTATGGGAATGTTTAATATACTAGCTGTCCTTTGAGATTATTTATATGTATTATTATTATTATTATTATTATTATTATTATTATTATTATTATTAGTATAAGGAGTATAAGGAGGCATACAGTCTACCCAGAGAGTATTCAAATAGATATAGTTGATTGTTTCGGGATTTGAGTTTTGAAGATTGAGCACAGCCCACTACTGGCAACGCTGATCAGCGTTCAAATAGGCTGGGATTGGTGGTGTCTTTGATATGTTATGGAAGATTGTTGCACAGCTGAGCTGCGTAGTGCGCTAATCTTATTTTGTGTAAGCCTTTCCTAGAACGTCAAGCTTGTTTTGTATAAGTCTATCCTAGTACGCTAAGCTTGTTATGTATAGTTCTATTCTAGTTTGCTAAACTTGTTTTGTATAATTCTATCATATTACGCTAAGCTTGATTTGTGTAGTTCTGTCCTAGTACGCTAAGCATTTTTTGTATAGTTTTATCCTAGTACACTAAGCTAGTTTTGTATAGACCTATCCTTGTACACTAAGCTTGTTTTGTATAGATCTATCCTTGTAAGCTAAGCTTGTTTTGTATGTCTATCCTAGATTTAGTGACAAGAAGTATGTTTAGACATTCACTATGTCTTGCGTTATATGTAAACAGTGGCCAAAGTAGTTTGGAGAACTTTGATTGGGTGTATTTGTTTGGTCTTATTAAAAAGTAAGCATTTGTGGAGGGGTTGAAATTGATAACGTTAATATAGGTAGAGTAAAATAGAGAAGCCACGTTATAAAGAATGAAACACAGAGATCCACTGACAGAGACTAAGACGGAGATAAAAAGAGCTATCATATTAACTGGGAGTCCTTGAGATCACTAATTCAGTTAATAAATGCATTCACACGTATTGTTTGACGCTCATAGAAGTAGAATAAAATTGAGATAACTATAGCTTCTCATTATTATGTTGTCTAGTATCCTCTAGTCTCCCCTTCTTAATTATACTTCGATGAGCTCCAAATAAAGCTTGTCAATTTATTAACTATTATCATCAAGTTTAATGGTAACTGATGATGGCGATCAGGTATGTCCATAAATCACGGTCTCTGGTCTTCTGGGACTGCCAATGATGTCCCTCCAGCTCACAGTTTCAGTACGTCTTGTATGATTTCCCTCTGTCTGCCCGAAAATGTCTTGGGTAAAGGAGATTTAAGACTCCTCCGTTAGTCTACGGGACACCCTTGGGCAAGGTGGAGTGCCCGTTTACCCCCCAACAGAGTTACGTGAAGTCTTGGAATCAAGTGGTGAATAGTGTTGTTGATAATGGTCTGTATTTTGCGGCGATGGGCAGATGATCTCGTCAGTAAAGATAAGAGCTATGACCACCTACTACTACACTTACTGCCCAGGAGGAAAGCAATGACAAACTACATTCTGAAAAACTTGCCAAGAAATCATAGAAACCATGAAAGAACAGTGCGTAATCGGCTTTGAATATAAATGTTATAGACGGGTTCTAAGAATATCGTGGAAACAAATAAAGAACAAATGCATCCACACTTCAAAAATTGAGTATTGAAGAAGGTTGGCTACTAAAGACGATAAAACAAAGAAAATTGAAATATTTTGGTCACTTAAAACTTCATGAAAGTTTGGAGAGAACAATGACGAAGGGGTATATGCCTGGGAAGAGAGGAAGAGGAAGGCCAAAGAGAAGATGGATACAGAGTGTGGCAGATGATCTCCAGATGGGTGTATCTGATGCGGGAAATCTTGCTGATGACCGAGAAGTTTCGGAAGGTTGTTATGGGAGCGAAGTTCTGAAAAGAACATGCTAATAAATGAAGGAACTTCTAGTCTACTTGACTGGTTTTTGCGTTTGGATTAGCTTTCCTATTACCAGTGCCCCTCGCCAACAGGCTAACCCACTCCGACTTCTGATGCGCTTGTAATTTACAGCCTTTAGTCAAGGACCAGAAGTCCACTCTTTAGTCCACAGTACCTGTGTAGGGGTTGAATCCGCTACCTCGACATTAGCATACCGGAAGTTTAAGATCGAGCGCTGGGAATAACATGCATCCCTACCCTACTCCTTTTGTTGTGTCTACAAGTATGCCACTTCTGATGATCGGAATACTCCTGTTGTGCTTGCTCCGCGGCGGAGTTTTTATCACTAGTTACAAGTTAGTTGCATAACCTTTACAGTAGGTCGCAGTCAACCCAAACATTTTTTGGCTGTTCGTAATTTCTTGGACAGTTTTATGTTCAGTAGTTTGCCTTTGCTTTCTGAACGACCGGCGCTAACACCTTTGTATGGGAAACCAACGCAAGACGGTCTGCTTCCAAATCGCCCGCAGCCGTGTTTCGAACGTGGTATGCGGGATTATAAATTGCATTAATAAATTCTTCGCCACAGAGCCGGCAGAGGGAGGTTTCCTTCTGATGCTCAGAAATCACATGTTTTACTAGCTCCGCTGCGGAATTTTTATAACAGAGGGAGAGGAAATACTTCTTATTCAAACAATACCAAATAGACAGACAATAGATAATCATAAAGATGTGAAACAAGTCAGACTTGTGCAGAGTTGTAATAACATTGAGCCGGGAGTGCAGGGAGTGGCCAGCAGGGGCCACGGAAGTGGAAATTCAGCAACTAATTCAGGAAAATTCTCGCCCGGGTGATGTGATTATCTACACGGATGGGTCAGTGTTGAGAGGTAGGAGAAGTGCCTGGGGGTTCTTGGCAAAAACTAATGGTCGGCGTTTGGTGCAGGAGAGCCTGGCGTATGATAACACTACATCTAGCTTAAGAATGGAGGTGGAGGCGGTCAGTGCAGCTTTCCGCTGGATAGAAAACACGATACATACACACATTGTGATTGTAACTGACTCAGAAAGCATGCTGAGAAGGGTGAGAACAGGCAAGCTTCGTGCAGAGTGGCTTGCTTCGCTTCGGAGGTCACGGGTAGCAAGCATCACCTGGATCTTTTCTCCTGGGCATGCCGGTGTGCTGGGGAATGAACAGGCGGACAGATTGGCTGGCTCGGCAAAACTTGGTGGAGTATTGATGCATGACAAGGCAGACGTGGTTGCGGCCTTGTGGGAGCACGTGTACACCTCGGAGGAGCAGATGGATCACCATAGTCTGGTAAGAATGAGACAGCGAGGTGTGACGAGGGGATCTGGCCGACGCTCTGCGCTCGGAGGAAAGGCGAGACGGACATATAATCAAATTGCTACTGGAACTATTAGTGTTGGAACTCTTCGCTGGCTGCTGAGGATGGGGACGGAGCGCTTATGGGAATGTCCCGAATGCTGTGATGTTGGTTCCTAAATCAATCAATCAATCAATCAATCAAAAATGTGAAATAGAAAAATAAACTTGAAGAAATATAGTTTTTTTTAAAGTTTTAGTTTTAGTCGCGGATCAACATCACGGCACACGGGTGTAACCCATAAGTGCTCCGTTCTACTCTTAACTCAAGCCTGAGTAAGGAGGATCTCAACTCAGTGCACGAACTCCATAGCATTGACGAGGATCCTAAAACACAATGGCAGAGAGAAACAATGAGAAGATATCTCAAACAAAGAAGTCGTGAATCAGAGAGAGGACATGTCAGAAAGATAAAACGATTCTTAACACTAACATGTGCAGACAAGGTCTTCGCTGATGTTGGTTCATACAGCTGTCACATCTGATGGATGTTTGTGGCGTCTGGATCCTTGTCTACTCACACCCTGGACTATCTTTCCTGTCAACATTAAGTGCCAACCGTCCGTATCTTTAAGAGAAACACTACATCTTTTTTCTACAGCTTTATTTCTTACCATGAATCTATATATATAAAACAAAGTGTATGTATGTAAATATGTATGTCCTTTATTTTTTCGCTAACGGCCCATCTGATTGAGATGAAATTTTCTACACGTCTTCCTTTCATTCCAGAGCTGCCAACTGTGATATTTGTTTAGTGTGAAATCGCCTGCTTACTCAGTATTATTTCATTTTTCATTTTTCATTAAAATTTATATATAGCGAAGGGACTTAACTCTAGAAAAAGTTATTTCAAGGGGCATAACTTTTAATAACATTGTTGTATAACTTATAGTCATATTGTTGTATCGTTTTCAAAGATTTATAAACTCTTTGTCTATAGTTATTTACCGGCATATGAGTTATAATAAATAATGATACAATCTTTAAGGCATTTTCAAAGTTTACATAAAAATAATGCATAATGCATAACATTGTAACTCATCTTTCTATACTTAAGAAGTTATCTAAAAGATGTTGAACAATATCATCGCATCTTTAGTGTTTTCCGCCATCATATCGACACGATTCGCTTGACAGCACTTCTCAGCGCTATCAAGCCAAGACGCCTTACACATTTCAAGCAGCCTGATACGGGGGGAAAATGGCACGTCAGTAATAGCACAAAGAAACAAGCAGCTTCCAAGATGCATAGTGAGAAAACCGACCAGACTATCAAGAAGACGAACCTGCCTTTGGAGAGTCTGCATGCAAGCTGTAATAAAGTATCTGAACCTACAGTCAATGAAACTACCAATAAGAAGAGCGACGACTACCCACAGACGAACACAAAAACTTGTGAGAGGAAGGAGGACCAAGACACCAGAATCAGAAACACTGATTCAAACACAGTCAGATGGGTGGTCAAGCGGCTAAAAATGGAGCTTACTGATCAACAAATACAGAAGCAGCTGCAGGAAGAAAATCTTCACGTCAACATTTTGAAGGCAGAGCGGATTCTTACCTACTCAGAATTAAATGAGATGCTCCACACCAGGGACTGGGCGAACCCGGGCCGGGTCAGGCAGACAGACAGACAGACAGACAGACAGACAGACAGACAGACAGATAGATAGACAGACAGACAGATAGACAGACAGACAGATAGATAGATAGATAGACAAACAGACAGGGAGGGAGGAGGGAGGGATAGACGGAGGGACAGACAGAGGGATGGGTCTATTAGACAGACAGACAGACAGACAGACAGAGATAGATAGATAGACAAACAGACAGACAGACAGACACAGACAGACAGACAGACAGACAGACAGATAGTCGGTAACGGGAACGAGAACTTATATGACTACTTATATGAATTAAATGAGATGCTCCCCATCAGGGGCTGGTCGAAGCCGGGCCGGATCAGACAGATAGACAGACAGATAGACAGACAGACAGACAGATAGATAGTCGGGAACGGGAACGGGAACTTATATGACTACTTATATGAATTAAATGAGATGCTCCCCACCAAAGGACTGGGCGAAGCCGGGTCGGGTCAGACAGACAGACAGACAGACAGACAGACAGACAGACAGACAGACAAACAAACAGACAGACAGACAGACAGTCGGTAACGGGAACGGGAACTTATATGACTACTTATATGAATTAAATGAGATGCTTCCCACCAAGGACTGGGCGAAGCCGGGCCGGGTCAGCTAGTACATAATAATAAACGAACAATGTATATAAATAAATATAATTGCAAAATAAAATTAGAATAAAAGCCTTGGTGTAAATAATAGAAGAAGAAAAGTAATGGTTATTACTACAATACAAGACTACAATCTTGGCCTAGGTGTTAACGTCTTTCTCCGTAATCCCGTATATTCTCGTGAGTAACCTAACCTGCGCGAGAATCGGTAGCGGTTCTCGCCGGTTGGTAACTTACGGGGTATGTGAGCCGGTCGCTCAGAAAGCAATGGCAAACTACTGAGCATAATCTTGCCTAGTACATCAACAGCAGCTGAAAAATGCTGATGTTGACTGCAACGTCCTGTAAGAGATATGAAAAAAAGGACTACAATAAAATGCAACATCACAGCGAATGATTAGCTTCAATTGGCCAGGTTTTTCTAAGAAATTAAACCAGAATGAGTTTTCCACAGGAAAAGCGTGTAAATGGGATGTATATTTGCCGTTTAAGTTTGTGAAAGAAATCGCAGTTGACGGTGAACTCCACGCAGAAATGGAGGTGTAGGTGTTTGGGTGTATATTGTGTTCGTAGGACACTATGGGTGGCTAGGTTGAAAGAGGTCAGAAGTGATCATGAACATGAGTTAAATATATAACGGACAGAGCATTGCTTTCTTGATCCGGCAGCTTCTGCAGTTTGTCTTGCTCCAGAAGTATTGGTGTTACCTTTCCTCTGGAGTAAACTAGACAGGCCGAAAAAGGGATCATGCTGCATGGGTAACACCTGGTCTCTAAACTCAGCCCAGGCTTTGTGTTATAGAGAGGTATAACTCCATTTTACAAACTATCGTCTCTCAAGACGGCAAGGTGCCAGTCAGGATATGGAACCAATCTACAACAAAACAATGTATTTACGTATTTGCGTACTTTAAAAACAGAAGACAGAAGATGTATTAAGGAAGTTAAGTGTAGAATAGCTCAAGCAAAGACAGTACTTTACAAGGTGACGAAAATTCTCTGCATTTTATCTTTGTAATTAGAGTAGAGGGAAACGAGTTCTTAAGAGCTATATTTAGCCACTTCTGATAATTAAAAGGGAATCATGGTCAATTAACAGGCAAGTTAGGAATTATGTGGACGCTACGGGGCAAATGAAGAGGACCTGTAACATTTAGTTGATGCTGTTTTTGTAGACAATGAACAACAAGGGTTTGAATTAAATTGTAAGAAGACAGCGATTATGGTCGTCTCTAAAAAGAAAGAACAAGCACAATGTAATATAAGGATACATGGGATATTCTTAAAGAAGTGAATGGGTATAACTATCTCGGAACAGTTGGGATGGGAACAGTTATGATGGGAGGTGCCTTGAAGAGATTAGAGCAACAGTTGCTATGGCAAAGGTAGCCTTCTGCAAACTGGAAATAATACTGACTATTAAAAAGATGTTAACTGCAACGAGTAAAAGAATGTTGAAGTGCTACATTGAACCTGCACTATTGTATGGATGTGAAGCTGTGGGCAATGAGCGGACCAACTGAAAAATAGCATTAATGACAGTGGAAATGTGGTCTGAAGCAAATGCAAAGAATACTATGGACATACTGAAAAACCAATGAGCAAGTCCACAGGAGGCAAATGAAAACCGCAAAGTGAGAGAAATAGACCTAGACAGTCATTTCTTTTTGGCACATTATATAAAGAGTTCTTTAGTATTGTTCTTTTTTATAGAAAAAAGACTTTTTCTATAGAAAGAACAATACTAAAGAACTTGGAGACAACTGGCAAGATTGAGGAAAGAGGAACAAGTGAAAGGCAGAGAAGTAAATATCTGGGTGGCTTGACTACAAGGCAAGACAACATAGCGGGACCACATGGCGGGACCACATGGCGAGACCACATGCCGGGACCACATGGCGGGACCACAAGGCAAGACAACATGGCGGGATCACTTGGCGAGACAACATGGCGGGAACACAAGTGGACAACAACCATGGGGATTCTTGTTCTAATCTCTTCAAGGCATCTCCCATCAGATGTTATGACTGTTCCGAGATAATTGTATCGATTCACTTGTTTAAGAATATTCCCATTCACTTGTATATTACATTGTGGTATTTCCTTATTCTTAGTGACGACCATAAGAAGTAGTAACACGTGTATGGGTTACGCTTCAGTTCACAGCGATCGAACGTAAAATAATAATAAAAAAAAATTAAAATAACAGGCCTACCCACCCTTAATTGGGTACCAGAAAATACCCCGGGGAAGTGAAAGTGGCCGTTTGATACCATATCACCCTCGGGGACTGACTCGTGTATATACAAAAATGGGACTAGAACTATATTCCGAATTCGACGGAAATAATTTCGAGTTAATCCATTAGAATGCTCACTGAAACTAATGAGCGCCAATTTATAACAACAGAGATGAGATGCCTTGGAAGAGTTGCCGGAGTAACTATACGTTAGAATTAGAAATGAGGAAATTAGAAGACAATTATGTCTGAAACATGTCATGCACTTTTTTAAAGAACAACGATTAAAGGGTTTGGTCATCCCTCAGAAATGCCTGATACCGTCTGCCATAAAAAGAGCCCACTGAGAAATAGATTGGCACAGAACAAGGATAATGAATACTAACTTACAAAGTGCACTAAAAGGGAGAACATCAAAGATATTTATATTTCTCACAACACTTTTCTGAGGTAAATGAAGGAGGAGGGAAGGAGAGGAGGGGGAGAAGAAGAAGAGGAGGGGAGAAGAAGAAGAGGAGGAGAAGAAAGAAAAAGGGGGAGGGGGGAGAAGAAGAAGAGGGGGGGAGAAGAAGAAGGGGGGGAAGAAAAAGAAAAAGGAGGGGGAGAAGAAGAAGAGGAGGGAAGAAGAAGAAAAGGAGGGGAAAGAAGAAGAGGAGGGGGAGGAGGAGAAAAGAAGGAGAAGAGGTAAGGTACGTCAGAATAAGCGATCGAAGAAAAGAATAAGAAAAAAAAATTAAAAAAAGGGAACCAATTGGGTACCAAGAAAATACGCGGGGGAGAAGAAAAGTGGCGGATAATAAGGAGGACTGACGTGATATACAGAAAAGGGGAGAAGAACTAAGAATTGACGGAAAAAAAGAGTTACCAGTAGAAGCTCAGAAGATAATGAGCGGCAATTTAAAAAAGGGGATGGGGGAGCCTTGGAAGAGTGCCGGAGTAATAGTAAAATTTAGGAAGAGGAAGAAGAAGACAATTAGGGTGAAAAAGTCAGACTTTAGGTAAAGAAAAAAAGGAGGGGAAAAAAGAAAGAAAAGGGAGGGAGAAGAAAAGAGGAGAGAAGAAGGAAATGAATAAACTAAGAGGAGAGAAAAGAGAGAGGAAAGAAGAAGAGGAGGTGAGAAGAAGAAAGGGGGGGGAGAGGAAGAAGAGGGGGGAAGAAGAAGAGGAGGGGAGAAGAAGAAGAAGAAGAAGGGAGAAGAAGAAGAAGAAGGGGGAAAAAGGAAAAAGGAGATAAGAAGAAGAAAGAAGAAGAAGAAGAAGAAGAAGAAGAAGAAGAAGAAGAAAAAGGGAAGAAGGGGGGAAGAAGGAAGAAGAAGAAAAGGAGAGAGAGAGGAAAAGGAAAAAGGAAAAAGGAGAAGAAGATGAAGAAGAAGAAGAAGAAGAAGAAGAAGAAGAAGAAGAAGAAGAAGAAGAAGAAGAAGAAGAAGAAGAAGAAGAAGAAGAAGAAGAAGAATTCACTAGAAATTCAAAACCTCCCCAAACATCTAAACTTCTCAATGCCCACGCAAGAGCGATAACAGCACGCGTGAATACCAGCATTCTGATGTGGTTGTGATATCAGATTGCACAAGCGCTGCGGGACATTAGTTCATTCATGTCCCGGGCCAAACGGAAACTTACAAAAATCACCTATATAAAATACTGCCCCAATTTGCAGGAATTCGTGTTCAGAATTCCCGGTTTAACCAGTCTCTGGAATTCCATGTTCTTTTAGACGAGGATGGAGACTAATTGCATGTTGATTCGGACGCAACTCGGGTTATTTTCTCGCTTTGAACTCGAGTGTAGTCCATATACGTACTACTGCTAATAATAGTTGCTACTGATGGGGAGTGCAATAAGCTGATTTTTGGGTGTGGATTAGTTTTATCCATTGTTGTTTGTCCATCAAGAATGATGATGACCATTCATTTCATCCAGTGGGTTTGAAAGTATGGAGCCGTGAGTTCTAAGATGGCCGAAAAGGGATAAGGCCTGCCTATGTTGCCTCGAAATGTTCTTTGACAATGTGGGCAACGAATGCTTGACGTTCCAGGAGGAGGATCTCCTGCAGTGGTTTTTCTGTCCTGCCTTTTCTTCACAGCTCTTGCAGTCCTGGTTGCCTCACATATGACTGCACCCTTGCGTAATGATGTACGCCACGAATGTCGGTCTTTGGCAGCAGTCTCCCAGGTGTCAAGATGAATTCCAAAAGCTTTCAGTGAGATTAGTTTTACCTATTACCAGTGTTTCTCGCCATCATACGAACCCACTCCGGCCTCTAAGGTATTTGTAATTTACAACCCCAAGTCAAGTACGAGAAATTAACATTTACTACAAATGAACGGTGTATGGGTTGAACCGAGTACTACTGCTACTTCTACTACTATTCTGTCCCGTCATCAGAGCAACGGAAGTTTGAGATGAAGTGCTCGTATCCTTTCGGCCACGCTGACCTCCGCTCTAGTCTTGATATGCATTTGAAATACAGTGTATAGGCGGGACAGACTTGGGGATATCGCGGGCATATTGTCCCGCGTATAATGTCCCGCTTTTAAGGCCCGGGATATAATGCCCCGGATATATCCCGCGTATAATGTCCAGCGTATTATGTCCCGCAAATAATGCCCCGGATATAATGCTTCGCATGTAATGTCCCGCATGTGATGTCAATCGTAAACGTCTCGCGGATAATGCTCCGGATATAATGTCCCGCGTATAATGGCCCACGTATAATGTCCGCATATAATGTTCGTGTACAGTTTCCCCGAGTATAATGAATCATGCATAATGTCCCGCGTATAATGTTCCTTGTTATGAGAAGAAATAAATTATGAAGACAGAGAAGTAAATACCTGGATGGCTTGACCACGTGGTATGGTCGAGACAAAACACTGAGCTAATCCATGACTCTGGTGATCGAGTGAAATGACAAATCATTACCGCCCACGCTTAACAGCATGGCACATGATGGATGGATGTCCTATTTATAATTTCCTGTATATAACTTCCTGTGTATAATTTCCGGAGTATAATGTCTCATGTATAATGTCCCGCGTATAAATTCCCACTTATAATGTCCTGTGTATAACTTCCTGGGTATTTTCCGTGTAAAATTTCCCGAGTATAATGTATCATGTATCCGTGTATAATGTCCCACATATAATGTCCCGTGTATAATTTCCCGTGCATATGTTAAGAAATATTGACTTACTTAAAGGGAAAAGCCCAACAAATGGGGCTGGTTGTCAACCAAGAAAAGACAGAATATATGGTACTTTCAAGAGAAGGAACGGCAAAAAACTCTGGCCACATACAAATAGATAATATGACCATTTAAAGAACGGAAACAGTCAAATACCTGGGTACAATCTTCAACTGCTCCAACACAATAAAGGAAGAAATACAAGCTAGAATCAATTCTGGACATAAGATATACTATGCACTAAAAAAAAAAAAAAATAGAATAAGTTGCATGTCCCTCACAGGACGTAGCAGTCAACCCCAGCATTTTCGCTGTTCGTGATTCCTGGGCAAATTTTACTTTCAGGTAGTCTGCCATTGCTTTCTGAACGCCGGCTCCTATACCTTTTTTCGAAAAAACCAGCACCGCTGTGTTTCGAACCCGGGTATACGGTCTCAAAAAACCCCGTTCGCAACCGAATTTTTTAAAAAAAAAAAAAAAAATTTTTTAAAAAAAAAAAAAAACCCCCTTTTTTAAAAAAAAAAATTTTTTATTTTTTCCCCAAATTTGGGGGGGTTAACCCCTTTTTTCCCTTTTTTAAAATAAAAAAAGGGAAAAAAATTTTTGGGGGGGTTTTGGGGGAAAACCCCCGGGGTAAAAAATTTTGGGAAAAAACCCCCCCCCCCCCAAAAAAAATTTTTGGAGGGCCCCAAAAAAAATTTTGAAAAAAACCTTTTAAAATTTTTTTTTTTTTCCCCTTTTTTTTTAAAAAAAAAAATTTTTTTTTCCCGGGAAAAAAAAATTTTAATTTGGTTTAATTTTTGGGAAAAATTTCCCCCCCCAAAAGGGGGGGGTTTTTTGGGTTTTTTTTTAAAAAAAAAAAGGGGGGGGGGAAAAAAGGGAAAAAAAAAAATTTAAAAAAAGGGTTTTTTTCCCCCTTTTTAAATTTGCCTTTAAAAAAAAATTTTTTCCTTTGGGAAAATTTAACGGCCCAAAAAAAAAAAAAAAATTTTTAAAAAACCCAAAAACTTTTTAAAAAAAAAAAATTTTTCCCCCCCCCAAAAGGGAAAAATTTTTTTAAAAACCCCAAAAAAAAATTTTTTAATTTTCCTTTTTTGGGGGGTTTTTTTTTTAAAAAAAAAAAAAAGGGGGTTTTTAAAAAAATTTTGAAATTTTTTAAAAGGGGGGGGGAAAAAAAAAAAAGTTTTCTTAAAAAAAAAAAAAAAAAAAAGGGTTTTGGGGAAAAATAAAAAAAAATTTTTTTTTTGGGAAACAAAAAAAATTTTTTTTTTGGGGGGGAAAAAAAAGGGGGGGGGGGAAAAAAAAAAAAGTTTTTTTTTAAAAGGGAAAACCCCTTTTGAAGGGAAAAAACCCAAAAAAGGGAAAAAAAAAAGGGGGGTTTGGGAAAAAAAACCCTTTTTAAAAAAATTTTTTTCCCCAAAAAAAAAATTTAAAAAAATTTAAAAAAAAAAGGGGGGGAAAAAAAAGGGGAAAAGGGGGAAAAGGGGGGAAACGGAAAAAAAAAAATTTTTGGGAAAAAGGGGAAAAAAAAATTTAAAAATTTTGGGGAAAAAAACCCCAAAAGTTTTGGGGGGAAAAAAAAAAAAAAAACCCCAAAAAAAACCCAAAAACAAAAAAAAAAAAATTTTTTTTAAAAAAAAATTTTTTTAAAAAAAAATTTTTTTTCCCCCCAAAAAAAAAAAAAAACCCGGGGGCCCAAACTCAGCCAGGCTTTGTGTTATAGAGAGGTATAACTCCATTTTACAAACTATCGTCTCTCAAGACGGCAAGGTGCCAGTCAGGATATGGAACCAATCTACAACAAAACAATGTATTTACGTATTTGCGTACTTTAAAAACAGAAGACAGAAGATGTATTAAGGAAGTTAAGTGTAGAATAGCTCAAGCAAAGACAGTACTTTACAAGGTGACGAAAATTCTCTGCATTTTATCTTTGTAATCGAGTAGAGGAAACGAGTTCTTAAGAGCTATATTTAGCCACTTCTGATAATTAAAAGGGAATCATGGTCAATTAACAGGCAAGTTAGGAATTATGTGGACGCTACGGGGCAAATGAAGAGGACCTGTGACATTTAGTTGATGCTGTTTTTGTAGACAATGAACAACAAGGGTTTGAATTAAATTGTAAGAAGACAGCGATTATGGTCGTCTCTAAAAAGAAAGAACAAGCACAATGTAATATAAGGATACATGGGATATTCTTAAAGAAGTGAATGGGTATAACTATCTCGGAACAGTTATAATATATGATGGGAGGTGCCTTGAAGAGATTAGAACAACAGTTGCTATGGCAAAGGTAGCCTTCTGCAAACTGGAAATAATACTGACTATTAAAAAGATGTTAACTGCAACGAGTAAAAGAATGTTGAAGTGCTACATTGAACCTGCACTATTGTATGGATGTGAAGCGTGGGCAATGAGCGGACCAACTGAAAAATATATAATGACAGTGGAAATGTGGTTCTGAAGCAAATGCAAAGAATACTATGGACATACTGAAAAACCAATGAGCAAGTCCTACAGGAGGCAAATGAAAACCGCAAAGTGAGAGAAATTAGACCTAGACAGTCACATTTCTTTTTGGCACATTATAGAAAGAGTTCTTTAGTATTGTTCTTTCTATAGAAAAAAAGACTTTTTCTATAGAAAGAACAATACTAAAGAACTTGGAGACAACTGGCAAGATTGAGGAAAGAAGAACAAGGGAAAGGCAGAGAAGTAAATATCTGGGAGGCTTGACCACAAGGCAAGACAACATAGCGGGACCACATGGCGAGACAACATGGCGGGACCACATGGCGGGACCACAAGGCAAGACAACATGGCGGGATCACTTGGCGAGACAACATGGCGGGAACACAAGTGGACAACAACCATGGGGATTCTTGTTCTAATCTCTTCAAGGCATCTCCCATCAGATGTTATGACTGTTCCGAGATAATTGTTATCGATTCACTTGTTTAAGAATATTCCCATTCACTTGTATATTACATTGTGGTATTTCCTTATTCTTAGTGACGACCATAAGAAGTAGTAACACGTGTATGGGCTAAGCTTGAGTTCACAGCGATCGAACGTAAAATAATAAAAAAAAATAAAATAAAAATAACAGGCCTACCCACCCTTAATTGGGTACCAGAAAATACCCCGGGGAAGTGAAAGTGGCCGTTTGATACCATATCACCCTCGGGGACTGACTCGTGTATATACAAAAATGGGACTAGAACTATATTCCCAATTCGACGGAAATAATTTCGAGTTAATCCAGTAGAATGCTCACTGAAACTAATGAGCGCCAAATTATAACAACAGAGATGAGATGCCTTGGAAAAGTTGCCGGAGTAACTGTAAGTTAGAATTAGAAATGAGGAAATTAGAAGACAATTATGTCTGAAACATGTCATGCACTTTATTAAAGAACAACAGATTAAAGGGTTTGGTCATCCCTCAGAAATGCCCTGATACCGTCTGCCATAAAAAGAGCCACACTGAAGAAATATGATTGGCACAGAACAAGGATAATGAATACTAACTTACAAAGTGCACTAGAAGGAGAACATCAAAGATATTTATATTTCTCACAACACTTTTCTGAGGTAAATGAAGGAGGAGGAGAAGGAGAGGAGGGGGAGAAGAAGAAGAGGAGGGGAGAAGAAGAAGAGGAGGAGAAGAAGAAGAAGAGGAGGGGGAGAAGAAGAAGAGGAGGGGAGAAGAAGAAGAGGAGGGAAGAAGAAAAAAAAGGAGGGGGAGAAGAAGAAGAGGAGGGAAGAAGAAGAAAAGGAGGGGGGGGAAAAAAGAAGAGGGAAAGGGGGGGGGGAGGAGAAGAAAAAGGAGGGGAGAAGAGGAAGGGAGGAGGAGAAGAAGCAGAGGGGGAGAAGAAGAAGGGGAGGGGGGAGAAGAAGAAGAGGAGGAGGAGAAGAAGAAGAGGAGGGGGAGAAGAAGAAGAGGAGGGGGAGAAGAAGAAGAGGGGGAGAAGAAGAAGAGGAGGAGGAGAAGAAGAAGAGGAGGGGAGAAGAAGAAGAGGAGGGGAGAAGAAGAAGAGGAGGAGGAGAAGAAAAAATAGGAGGGGAAGGAAGAAAAAGAGGAGGGGGAGAAGAAGAAGAGGGGGGGAGAAGAAGAATAGGAGGAGGAGAAGAAGAGAGGAGGGGGAGAAGAAGAAGAGGAGGTGGAGAAAAAAAAAAGGAGGGAAGAAGAAGAAGAAAAGGGGGGGGAGAAGAAGAAGAGGGGGGGGGAAAAGAAGAAGAAGAGGGGGGGGGGGGGAGAAGAAGAAGAGGAGGGGAGAAAAAAAAGGGGGAGGGGGAGAAAAAGGGAAGAGGAGGGGGAGAAGAAGAAGAGGAGGGGATAAGAAGAAGAGGGGGAGAAGAAGAAGAGGAGGGGAAAAGAAGAAGAAGAAGAAGAAGAAGAAGAAGAAGAAGGAAGAAGAAGAAGAAGAAGAAGAAGAAAAAAAAGGAAGAAAGAAGAAGAAGAAAAAGAAGAAGAAAAAAAAGAAGAAGAAGAAGAAGGAGGGGAGGGGGGAAAGAAGAAGTCGAAGAAGAAGAAGAAGGAGAAGAAGAAAAGAAGAAGAAGAAGAAAAGAGAAGAAGAAGAAGAAGAAGAAAAGAAAAAGGAAGAAGAAAAGAAGAAGAAGGAAGAAGAAAAAAAGAAAAAGAAGAAAAGAAGAAGAAGAAGAAGAAGGATTCACTAGAAATTCAAAACCTCCCAAACATCTAAACTTCTCAATGCCCACGCAAGAGCGATAACAGCACGCGTGAATACCAGCATTCTGATGTGGTTGTGATATCAGATTGCACAAGCGCTGCGGGACATTAGTTCATTCATATCCCGTGCCAAACGGAAACTTACAAAAATCACCTATAAAATACTGCGCCAATTTGCAGGAATTCGTGTTCAGAATTCCCGGTTTAAACAGTCTCTGGAATTCCATGTTCTTTTAGACGAGGATGGAGACTAATTGCATGTTGATTCGGACGCAACTCGGGTTATTTTCTCGTTTTGAACTCGAGTGTAGTCCATATACGTACTATGCTAATAATAGTTGCTACTGATGGGGAGTGCAATAAGCTGATTTTTGGGTGTGGATTAGTTTTATCCATTGTGTTTTTCCATCAAGAATGATGATGACCATTCATTTCATCCAGTGGGTTTGAAAGTATGGAGCCGTGAGTTCTAAAATGGCCGAAAAGGGGTAAGGCCTGCCTATGTTGCCTCGAAATGTTCTTTGACAATGTGGGCAACTGCTTGACGTTCCAGGAGGAGGATCTCCTGCAGTGGTTTTTTTGTCCTGCCTTTTCTTCACAGCTCTTGCAGTCTGGTTGCCTCACATATACTGCACCTTGCGTAAAGATGACGCCACGAAAGTCGGTCTTTGGCAGCAGTCTCCCAGGTGCAAGATGAATTCCAAAAGCTTTCAGTGAGATTAGTTTTACCCATTACCAGTGTTTCTCGCCATCTACGAACCCCCTCCGGCCTCTAAGGTATTTGTAATTTACAACCCAAGTCAAGTACGAGAAATTAACATTTTTACAAATGAACGGTGTATGGGTTGAACCGAGTACTACTGCTACTTTACTACTATTCTGTCCCGTCATCAGAGCAAAAAGGAAGTTTTAGATGAGTGCTCGTATCCTTTCGGCCACGCTGACCTCCGCTCTAGTCTTGATATGCATTTGAAATACAGTGTATAGGCGGGACAGACTTGGGGATATCGCGGGCATATTGTCCCGCGTATAATGTCCCGCTTTTAAGGCCCGGGATATAATGCCCCGGATATATCCCGCGTATAATGTCCAGCGTATTATGTCCCGCAAATAATGCCCCGGATATAATGCTTCGCATGTAATGTCCCGCATGTGATGTCAATCGTAAACGTCTCGCGGATAATGCTCCGGATATAATGTCCCGCGTATAATGGCCCACGTATAATGTCCGCATATAATGTTCGTGTACAGTTTCCCCGAGTATAATGAATCATGCATAATGTCCCGCGTATAATGTTCCTTGTTATGAGAAGAAATAAATATGAAGACAGAGAAGTAAATACCTGGATGGCTTGACCACGTGGTAGGGTCGAGACAAAACACTGAGCTAATCCATAAATCTGGTGATCGAGTAAAATGACAAATCATTACCGCCCACGCTTAACAGCATGGCACATGATGGATGGATGTCCTATTTATAATTTCCTGTATAAACTTCCTGTGTAAAATTTTCCCGGAGTATAATGTCTCATGTATAATGCCCCGGGTAAAAATTTCCCACTTATAATGTCCTGTGTATAACTTCCTGGGTTTTTTCCGTGAAAAATTTCCCGGTAATTATCATGTATCCGTGTATAATGCCCCACATATAATGTCCAGTGTATAATTTCCCGTGCTATTTTAGAAATATTGACTTACTTAAAGGGAAAAGCCCAACAAATGGGGCTGGTTGTCAACCAAAAAAAGACAGAATATATGGTACTTTCAAGAGAAGGAACGGAAAAAAACTTGGCCACATACAAATAGATAATATGACCATTTAAAGAACGGAAAAAGTCAAAAACCTGGGTACAATCTTTTAACTGCCCCACACAATAAAGGAAGAAATACAAGCTAGAATCAATTCTGGACATAAGATATACTAGCACTACAAAAAAAAAAAAAATAGAATAAGTTGCATGTCCCCCACAGGACGTAGCAGTCAACCCCAGCATTTTCGCCCGTTTTGTGATTCCTGGGCAAATTTTACTTCAGTAGTCTGCCATTGCTTTCTGAAAAAGACCGGCTCCTATAAAAACCTTTTTCGAAAAAAACCCGCACCGCTGTGTTTCGAACCCGGGTATACGGTCTCAAAAAAAAACCCCGTTCGCAAGCCCTTAGCCACAGAGACCGGTATGCACTACAACACGGCTAAAATCAAATGTGCTATCTCGTAACACCAAGAAAACACAATTTAAAAAAACATGATCAGACCAGTTGTGCTGTACGGCTCTGAAACCTGGAGTACAACTAAAGGAGACGAAGCCTTTTTAAAAAAAACCTATGAGAAACAAATTCTTAAGACGCATCTTTGATCCCATTAGGGATACACAAAGTGGAGAGTGGAAAAGATACGTAACAAAGACATTTATGATCTGTTTAAGTCCCCGCTAATCACTGGTATCATGAAGGGTAATAGACTACAATGACTGGGGCATATAGAAAGAATGGAAGATAATAGGGAAACAAAACTCGCTTAAACTCAGGACATAAATGACCGTAGACCCCGAGGTAGACCAAGAAGAGGGTGGAGAGATAATATACATACAGTTCTACAAGCACTTGGAATCAACGACTGGCAAGAGAGGGTCAACCAGAGAGACGAATGGAGACGGATTGAATCTGCAGCAAAGAACATCAATGGCTCGGAATGCTGGAGAAGAAGAAGAATATGTTAAGAAACCCCTTTTCGTGTCATGAGACTTGCTGGGTCTAACAGCACTGGGTCGAGGGACAAAACCTACAGCTAATCAACAAACAAACAACAACAACTAAAACAACAACAACAAAAACAACAACAACAACAACAAAGAAACACTAAACCTCTTACGTTTCGACTAAAACTTCACTTAAAGCAGTACAAATTGTCCTGTCTTTCACACTACAGCTCTAGAGAAAACTAAAATTCACCGCCAGACCTTTCAAATTCCCCCGCACAGGAAAACAACAATCGCGGAAATAATGTGTCGGTAACTAATTCTCCACTTCACCGTCAGAGGAACGGAGTTTCTGAGTGTCAGGAATGAGACAGACACGTTGAGTTCAAAGGAATTTCAAACTACAGATGAATTCGGGAGCAACCTATTTTGTTTTTTTTTTTAAAAAAAAGTGCTCTTTTTTCTACCTGTATTCATTTCCCTCTTTGCTTTCAAAATAAAACCCAAAAAAACACAATTCAATTCCCCATAAAAACCGTCACAATTTCCCTTTTTGCGTCCTTTTTGACGCCGCTGCTGCTGCTGCCTCCGCCGCCGCCGCCGCTGCTGCTGTTGCTACTACTACTACTACTACTACTACTACTACTACTACTACTACTACTACTACTACTACTACTACTACTACTACTACTACTAATGCTGCTGCTGATACTACTACTACTACTACTACTACTACTACTACTACTACTACTACTACTACTACTAATGCTGCTGCTGATACTACTAATACTGCTACTACTACTACTACTATACTACTACTACTACTACTACTACTACTACTGCTACTACTACTACTACTGCTACTACTACTACTACCACTACTACTACTACTACTGGTGCTGCTGCTGCTGCTACTACTACTACTACCACTACTACTACTACAACTACTGCGACTACTATTACTACTACTACTGGTACTGCTGCCGCTGCTGCTTCTGCTGCTGCTACTAATAATATTAATACACCCCACCCACCCACCCACACACACACACACACAAACACACCTTATGGCGTGGTGAGGGTTCTTTTATCAATACACGGAACATCACACACGCCATGTATCCATGTATCTCACACACACGCCATGTGTCCATGTATCTCACACACGACATGTATCCATGTATCTCACACACACGCCATGTGTCCATGTATCTCACACACGACATGTATCCATGTATCTCACACACCCGCCATGTGTCCATGTATCTCACACACGACATGTATCCCATGTATCTCCACACACGCCATGTGTCCATGTATCTCACAGACGCCATGTATCCATGTATCTCACACACACGCCATATATCCATGTATCTCACACACACACCATGTGTCCATATATCTCACACACGCCATGTCTCCATGTATCTCACACACACACACCATGTGTCCATGTATCTCACACACGACATGTATCCATGTATCTCACACACACGCCATGTGTCCATGTATCTCACACACGACATGTATCCATGTATCTCACACACACGCCATGTGTCCATGTATCTCACACACGACATGTATCCATGTATCTCACACACACGCCATGTGTCCATGTATCTCACACACGACATGTATCCATGTATCTCACACCACGCCATGTGTCCATGTATCTCACAGACGCCGTGTATCCATGTATCTCACACACACGCCATATATCCATGTATCTCACACACACACACCATGTGTCAATGTATCTCACACACACCATGTCTCCATGTATCTCACACACACACACCATGTGTCCATGTATCTCACACACGCCATGTCTCCATGTATCTCACACACACACACCATGTGTCCATGTATCTCACACACGCCAGGAGTCAATATATCTCACACACACCATGTCTCCATGTATCTCACACAGACACCATGTGTCCATATATCTCACACACGCCATGTATCCATGTATCTCACACACACCATGTATCCATGTATCTCACACACACCACCATGTCTCCATGTATCTCACACAGACACCATGTGTCCATATATCTCACACACGCCATGTATCCATGTATCTCACACACACCATGTATCCATGTATCTCACACAGACACCATGTGTCCATATATCTCACACACACACCATGTGTCCATGTATCTCACACACGCCAGGAGTCCATATATCTCACACAGACACCATGTCTCCATGTATCTCACACAGACACCATGTCTCCATGTATCTCACACAGACACCATGTCTCCATGTATCTCACACAGACACCATGTCTCCATGTATCTCACACAGACACCATGTCTCCATGTATCTCACAGACACCATGTATCCATGTATCTCACACACGCCAGGTGTCCATATATCTCACACAGACACCATGTCTCCATGTATCTCACACACGCCATGTATCCATATATCTCACACAGACACCATGTGTCCATGTATCTCACACACGCCATGTGTCCATATATCTCACACACGCCATGTCTCCATGTATCTCACACAGACACCATGTGTCCATGTATCTCACACACACGCCAGGAGTCCATATATCTCACACAGACACCATGTCTCCATGTATCTCACACAGACACCATGTGTCCATGTATCTCACACACACGCCAGGAGTCCATATATCTCACACAGACACCATGTCTCCATGTATCTCACACACACACCATGTCTCCATGTATCTCACACACGCCATGTGTCCATATATCTCACACAGACACCATGTCTCCATGTATCTCACACAGACACCATGTCTCCATATATCTCACACACGCCATGTATCCATGTATCACACACACGCCATGTCTCCATATATCTCACACACGCCATGTATCCATGTATCAAACACACGCCATATATCCATGTATCTCACACACGACATGTATCCATGTATCTCTCACACACGCCATGTATCCATGTATCTCACACAAGCCATGTATCCATGTATCTCACACAGACACCATGTCTCCATCTATCTCACACAGACACCATGTGTCCATGTATCTCACACAGACACCATGTCTCCATGTATCTCACACAGACACCATGTCTCCATGTATCTCACACAGACACCATGTCTCCATGTATCTCACACAGACACCATGTATCCATGTATCTCACACACACCCATGTTCCATGTACACACACCCGTTCCATCCACACAGACACCATGTCTCCATTCTCCACACACCCATTTCCATGTATCTCACACACCCATGTCCATTATCACACACCATGTTCTTTCACACAACACCATGTTCCATGTATCTCACACACGCCATGTTCCATGTATCTCACACACGCCATATCCATGTATCTCCACACGCCATGTGTCCATGTATCACACACACGCCATGTCCATGTATCTCACACACCCCATGTGTCCATGTATCTCACACACCCATGTTCCATGTATCTCACACACACCCATGTGTCTCACAGTATCTCAAACACACACCCATGTTCCTATCACACACGCCACCATTATCTCACACACACCATGTCTCCATGTATCTCACACACACCATGTCTCCATGTATCTCACACACGCCATGTGTCCATGTATCTCACACACGACATGTCTCCATGTATCTCACACACACCATGTTCCATGTATCTCACACAACACCATGTGTCCTGTATCTCACACACCCATGTGTCCATGTATCTCACACAGACACCATGTTCCATGTATCTCACACACCCTGTGTCCATGTATCTCACACACGCCATGTTCCATGTATCTCACACACGCCATGTTCCATGTATCTCACACACGCCATGTTCCATGTATCTCACACACGCCATGTTCCATGTATCTCACACACACCATGTATCCATATATCTCACACACGCCATGTTCCATGTATCTCACACACCACACCATGTATCCATGTATCTCACACACGCCATGTTCCATATATCTCACACACACCATGTATCCATGTACTCACACAACACCATGTTCATGTATCCACACAACCCATTTCCATGTATCTCACACACGCCATGTTCCATGTATCTCAACACCCATGTATCCATGTATCTCACACAGACACCATGTGTCCATGTATCTCACACACGCCATGTGTCCATATATCTCACACACGCCATGTATCCATGTATCTCACACAACACCATGTGTCCATGTATCTCACACACGCCATGTATCCATTATCCACACACACGCCATGTGTCCATGTACTCACACACGCCATCCTTTCACACACACCCATGTATCCATGTACTCACACAGCCATTTCATTTCTCACACACGCCATGTATCCATGTATCTCACACACACCATGTCCATGTATCTCACACACCCATGTTCCATGTATCTCACACACGCCATGTGTCCATGTATCTCACACACACCCATGTCTCCATGTATCACACACACACCATGTTCCATGTATCTCACACACGCCATGTCCATGTATCTCACACACCCATGTTCCTATGTATCCACCACCCATGTCCATGTATCCACACACGCCATGTCTTATCTCACCCCCATGTATCCATGTACCACACACGCCATGTCCATGTATCCACACACGCCATGTTCCATGTATCTCACACACCATGTATCCATGTATCTCACACACGCCATGTGTCCATGTATCTCACACACGCCATGTTCCATGTATCCACCCACTGTGTCCATGTATCTCACACACGCCATTCCATGTATCTCACACACGCCATGTCTCCATGTATCTCACACACCCATGTCCTGTATCCACACCACCATCCATGTATCTCACACACGCCATGTCTCCATGTATCTCACACAACACCATGTCCCATGTATCTCACACAGAACCCCATGTATCTCACACACGCCATGTGTCCATGTATCCACACACCACACCATGTATCCACATGTACCCAAACCACACGCCATGTGTCCATGTATCTCACACACACCATGTGTCCATGTATCTCACCACGCCATGTTCTATCCCCCAAACACCATGTTCATGTACTCCACAGCCACTGTCCATGTATCTCACACACGCCATGTTCCATGTATCTCACACACCCATGTTCCATTCTCACACACGCCATGTCTCCATGTATCTCACACACGCCATGTGTCCATGTATCCACACCGCCTGTTCCATTATCTCCACACGCCATGTGTCCATGTATCTCACACAACGCCATGTGTCCATGTATCTCACACACGCCATGTGTCCATGTTCACACACACGCCATGTCTCCATGTATCTCACACACCATGTCTCCATGTATCACACACGCCATGTGTCCATGTATCTCACACAGACCCATGTATGTATCTCACACACATGTCCATATCTCACACACGCCATGTCTCCATGTATCTCACACACCCATCGTCCATGTATCTACACACACGCCATGTTCCATTTCACAACGCCATCCATGTATCCACACACGCCATGTATCCATGTATCTCACACACGCCATGTTCCATGTATCTCACACACGCCATGTATCCATGTATCTCACACACACCCATGTCCATGTATCCACACACGCCATGTCCATGTATCTCACACACACCATGTTCCATGTATCTCACACACCACCATGTATCCATGTACTCACACCAACCTGTATCCATGATCCACACACGTCCATGTCCTACACACACGCCATGTTCCATGTTCTCACACACGCCATTATCCATACTCCACAGACCATGTCTCCATGTACTCAACCACCATCCATGATCCACACACGCCATGTATCCATGATCCACACACGCCATGTGTCCATGTATCCACACACCCATTTCCATGTATCTCACACACACGCCATGTATCCATGTATCCACACACGCCATGTCCATTCTCACACACGCCATGTGTCCATGTATCTCACACACGCCATGTACCATGTATCTCACAACACGCCATGTTCCATGTATCTCACACCCTTTGCCATGTATTCACACACGCCTGTTCCATGTATCTCACACACGCCGTATCCATGATTATCACACCCATGTGTCCATTATCTCACACACGCCATTTGTCCATATCTCACACACACCACCCTTATTACCACGCCGTTCCATGTATCTCACCACGCCTGTTCCATGTTTCACACACGCCATGTTCCATGTATCTCACACACCCATGTTCCATGTATCTCACACACGCCATGTTCCATGTATCTCACACACACCCATGTGTCCATGTATCTCACACACGCCATGTTCCATGTATCCACACACACCATGTGTCCATGTATCTCACACACGCCATGTTCCATGTATCTCACACACGCCATGTGTCCATGTATCTCACACACGCCATGTCTCCATGTATCTCACACACGCCATGTGTCCATGTATCTCACACACGCCATGTGTCCATGTATCTCACACACCACACCATGTGTCCATGTATCTCACACACACCATGTGTCCATGTATCTCACACACACCATGTTCCATGTATCTCACACACCCATGTGTCCATGTATCTCACACACGCCATGTTCCATGTACTCACACACCATGTGTCCATGTATCTCACACACCCACCATGTATCCACAACACGCCATGTGTCCATGTATCTCACACACGCCATGTGTCCATGTATCTCACACACACACTCCATGTTCCACACACCCATGTATCCCCACTACCCATGTATCCATGTTTCACACACGCCATGTGTCCATATATCTCACACACACGCCATGTGTCCATGTATCTCACACACACACACACCATGTGTCCATGTATCTCACACACGCCATGTGTCCATGTATCTCACACACGCCATGTGTCCATGTATCTCACACACGCCATGTTCCATGTATCTCACACACACACCATGTATCCATGTATCTCACACACGCCATGTGTCCATGTATCTCACACACGCCATGTGTCCATGTATCTCACACACGCCATGTGTCCATGTATCTCACACACACGCCATGTGTCCATGTATCTCACACACACCATGTATCCATGTATCTCACACACGCCATGCCATGTATCCACACACCCATGCCATGTATCTCACACACGCCATGTATCCATGTATCTCACACACGCCATGTATCCATGTATCTCACACACGCCATGTATCCATGTATCTCACACACGCCATGTATCCATGTATCTCACACACGCCATGTATCCATGTATCTCACACACACGCCATGTATCCATGTATCTCACACACGCCATGTATCCATGTATCTCACACACGCCATGTATCCATGTATCTCACCAGCACGCCATGTATCCATGTATCTCACACACGCCATGTATCCATGTATCTCACACACACGCCATGTATCCATGTATCTCACACACGCCATGTATCCATGTATCTCACACACACCATGTCTCCATGTATCTCACACACGCCATGTCTCCATGTATCTCACACACGCCATGTGATCCATGTATCTCACACACGCCATGTCTCCATGTATCTCACACACGCCATGTCTCCATGTATCACACACACGCCATGTGTCCATGTATCTCACACACGCCATGTGTCCATGTATCACACACACGCCATGTATCCATGTATCTCACACGCGCCAATGTCTCCATGTATCTCACACACGCCATGTGTCCATGTATCTCACACACAGCCATGTATCCATGTATCTCACACACACGCCATGTGTCCATATATCTCACACACATCCATGTTCCATGTATCACCACACACCCATGTATCCATGTATCACACACACGCCATGTGTCCATGTATCTCACACACGCCATTGTCTCCATGTATCTCACACACACGCCATGTGTCCATGTATCTCACACACGCCATGTATCCATGTATCTCACAACACGCCATGTGTCCATGTATCTCACACACGCCATGTGTCCAATGTATCTCACACAACGCCATGTATCCATAGTATCTCACACACGCCATGTGATCCATGTATCTCACACACAGCCATGTCTCCATGTATCTCACACACAGCCATGTGTCCATGTATCTCACACACGCCATGTGTCCATGTATCTCACAACACGCATGTATCCATGTATCACACACACGACCCATGTGTCCATGTATCTCACACACGCCATGTATCCATAGTATCACACACACACAGCCATGTATCCATGTATCTCAACACACGCCATGTATCCATGTATCTCACACACGCCATGTAGTCCATCTATCTCACACACAGCCATGTCTCCATGTATCTCACACAGCACGCATGTATCCATGTATCTCACACACGCCATGTGTCCATGTATCTCACACACGCATGTATCCATGTATCTCACAGACACACCATGTGTCCATGTATCTACACACACGCCATGTATCCATGTATCACACACAACGCCATGTATCCCATGTATCTCCACACACGCCATGTATCCATGTATCCACACACGCCATGTATCCATGTATCTCACACACGACCATGTAGTCCATGTATCTCACACACGCCATTATCCATGTAATCTCACACAACGCCATGTATCCATATATCTCACACAGACACCATGTATCCATGTATCTCACACACACACCATGTATCCATGTATCTCACACACGCCATGTATCCATGTATCTCACACACGCCATGTCTCCATGTATCTCACACACACCATGTCTCCATGTATCTCACACACGCCATGTATCCATGTATCTCACACACGCCATGTCTCCATGTATCATACACACGCCATGTGTCCATGTATCTCACACACGCCATGTATCCATGTATCTCACACACGCCATGTATCCATGTATCACACACACGCCATGTATCCATGTATCTCACACACGCCATGTATCCATGTATCTCACACACGCCATGTCTCCATGTATCTCACACACGCCATGTATCCATGTATCACACACACGCCATGTGTCCATGTATCTCACACACGCCATGTATCCATGTATCTCACACACACGCCATGTATCCATGTATCTCACACACGCCATGTCTCCATGTATCTCACACACACGCCATGTATCATGTATCTCACACACGCCATGTATCCATGTATCTACACACACGCACATGTGTCCATGTATCTCACACACTCCATGTGTCCATGTATCTCACCACACACGCCATGTAGTTCCATGTATCACACACACGCCATGTATCCATGTATCTCACACACGCCATGTATCCATGTATCACACACACGCCATGTGTCCATGTATCTCACACACGCCATGTATCCATGTATAACACACGCCATGTGTCCATGTATCTCACACACGCCATGTGTCCATATATCTCACACACGCCATGTCTCCATATATCTCACACACGCCATGTGTCCATGTATCTCACACATGCCATGTCTCCATATATCTCACACACCGCATGTTCCATGTATCTCACACACGCCATGTGTCCATGTATCTCACCACACCGCCATGTGTCCATGTATCTCACACACGCCATGTATGCCATGTATCTCACACACGCCATGTATCCATGTATCTCACACACGCCATGTATCCATGTATCTCACACACGCCATGTATCCTATGTATCTCACACAGCACATGTCTCCATGTATCTCACACAGCCACCATGTATCCATGCTATCTCACACACGCCATGTGTCCATGTATCTCACACACGCCATGTATCCATGTATCTCACAGCACGCCATGTGTCCATGTATCTCACACACGACACCATGTATCCATGTATCTCACACACACGCATGTGTCCATGTATCTCACACACGCCATGTATCCATAGATCTCACACACGCCATGTAGTCCATGTATCTCACACACGCCATGTATCCATGTATCTCACACACCGCCATGTGTCCATGTATCTCACCACACGCCATGTATCCATGTATCACACACACGCCATGTCTCCATGTATCTCACACACGCCATGAGATGTGTATAAGAGACAGCGACATGTATCCATGTATCACAAGATGTGTATAAGAGACAGCTCACACACACGCCATGTGTCCATGTATCTCACACACGCCATGTATCCATGTATCTCACACACGCCATGTGTCCATGTATCTCACACACACGCCATGTGTCCATATATCTCACACACGCCATGTCTCCATATATCTCACACATCGCCATTGTGTCCATGTATCTCACACACGCCCTGTCTCCATGTATCTCACACACACGCCATGTGTCCATGTATCTCACACCACGCCATGTATCCATGTATCTCACACACGCACATGTCTCCATGTATCTCACACACGCCATGTATCCATGTATCTCACACACGCCATGTGTCCATGTATCTCACACACGCCATGTATCCATGTATCTCACACACGCCATGTGTCCATGTATCTCACACACGCCATGTGTCCATGTATCTCAACACCCATGTTCCATTATCCACCACCCATGTTCCATTATCACACACCCATGTTCCATGTATCCCACACGCCATGTATCCATGTATCCACACACCCATGTATCCATATCACACACCCATGTTCCATGTATCACACACGCCATGTTCCATGTATCTCACACACGCCATGTTCCATGTATCACACACCCATGTTCCATTATCCACACACCCATGTTCCATTATCCACACACGCCATGTCCATTATCCACACACGCCAGTTCCATGTATCCACCAGCCATGTTCCATTATCTCACACACCCATGTTCCATGTATCCACACGCCATTTCCATGTATCTCACACACCCATGTTCCATGTATCACACACGCCATGTTCCATGTATCTCACACACCCATGTTCCATGTATCACCCACCGCATGTATCCATAGTATCTCACACACACACCATGTGTCCATGTATCGTCACACACACGCCATGTAGTCCATGATATCTCACACCACGCCCATGTATCCATGTATCTCACACACGCCATGTATCCATGTATCTCACACACGCCATGTATCCATGTATCTCACACACACACCATGTCTCCATGTATCTCACACACACGCCATGTGTCCATATATCTCACACACACACGCCATGTATCCATGTATCTCACACACGCCATGTATCCATGTATCTCACACACGCCATGTATCCATGTATCTCACACACAGCCATGTCTCCATGTATCTCACACACGCCACTGTATCCATGTATCTCACACACGCCATGTATCCATGTATCTCACACAACGCCATGTATCCATGTATCTCAACACACGCCATGTCTCCATGTATCTCACACACGCCATGTATCCATGTATCATCACACACGCCATGTATCCATGTATCTCACACACGCCATGGTCTCATGTATCTCACCCACGCCATGTATCCTGTATCTCACCACACGCACATGTCTCCATTATCCACACACGCCATGTTCCATATCTCACACGCCATGTTCCATGTATCTCACACACATGTTCCATATTCACACACACCATGTTCCATGTATCTCACACCGCCATGTTCCATGTATCTCACACATGTCCATTACACACACGCCATGTTCCATGTATCCACACACGCCATGTTCCATGTATCTCACACACGCCATGTCCATGTATCTCACACACGCCATGTTCCATGTATCTCACACACGCCATGTTCATTATCTCAACACCCATGTTCCATTATCTCACACACCCATGTTCCATGTATCTCACACACGCCATGTTCCATGTATCTCACACACGCCATGTTCCATGTATCACACACCCATGTTCCATGTATCTCACACACGCCATGTTCCATTATCCACACACCCATGTATCCATGTATCCACACACGCCATGTTCCATGTATCTCACACAGCCATGTTCCATGTATCTCACACACCCATGTTCCATTATCCACACACCCATTCCATGTATCACACACGCCATGTTCAGTATCTCACACACCCATGTTCCATGTATCCACACACCCATGTCCATTATCCACACACATGTCCATGTATCCACACACGCCATGTTCCATGTATCCACACACGCCATGTTCCATGTATCCACCACGCCATGTCCATGTATCCACACACGCCATGTTCCATGTATCTCACACACGCCATGTTCCATGTATCCACACCCCATGTATCCATGTATTCACACACGCCATGTTCCATGTATCTCACACACGCCATGTTCCATGTATCCACACACGCCATGTTCCATGTATCCACACACCCATGTTCCATTATCACACACGCCATGTTCCATATCTCACACACGCCATGTTCCATGTATCTACACACGCCATGTTCCATGTATCCACACACGCCATGTTCCAGTATCCACACACCCATGTTCCATGTATCCACACACGCCATGTTCCATGTATCTCACCACACCATGTCCATGTATCCCACACCCTGTTCCATGTATCTCACACACGCCATGTGTCCATGTATCACACACACGCCATGTGTCCATGTATCTCACACACGCCATGTTCCATGTATCCACACACACGCCATGTATCCATGTATCTCACACACGCCATGTTCCATGTATCTCACACACGCCATGTATCCATGTATCTCACACACGCCATGTGTCCATGTATCTCACACACACCCATGTATCTATATACCACCATGTTCCATCCCACACACACCATGTATCCATGTATCTCACACACGCCATGTATCCATGTATCTCACACACCCATGTATCCATGTATCTACACACACCATGTCTCCATGTATCTACACACACGCACTGTTCCATGTATCCACACACGCCAATCCATGTATCCACACACGCCATGCCATGTATCCACACCATGTCTCCATGTATTTTACAACACACGCCATGTGTCCATGTATCTCACACACGCCATGTGTCCATGTATCTCACACACGCCAATGTATCCATGTATCTCACCACACGCCATGTGTCCATGTATCTCACACACGCCATGTTCTCCATGTATCTCACACACGCCATGTATCCATGTATCTCACACACGCCATGTCTCCATGTATCTCACACACGCCATGTGTCCATGTATCTCACACACGCCATGTGTCCATATATCTCACACACGCCATGTCTCCATGTATCTCACACACGCCATGTGTCCATGTATCTCACACACGCCATGTCTCATATATCTCACCACCACGCCATGTGTCAATGTATCTCCACACACGCCATGTCTCCATATATCTCACACACGCCATGTGTCCATGTATCTCACACACGCCATGTGTCCATGTATTCTCACCCACGCCATGCTTATCCATGTATCTCACACACACGCCATGTCTCCATGTATCTCACACACGCCATGTGATTCCATGTTATCTCACACACGCCATGTGTCCATGTATCTCACACACGCCATGTGTCCATGTATCTCACACACGCCATGTATCCATGTATCTCACACACGCCATGTATCCATGTATCTCACACACGCCATGTCTCCATGTATCTCACACACGCCATGTGTCCATGTATCTCACACACGCCATGTGTCCATATATCTCACACACACCATGTCTTCATGTATCTCACACAGACACCATGTGTCCATGTATCTCACACACGCCATGTGTCCATGTATCTCACACACGCCATGTATCCATGTATCTCACACACACGCCATGTGTCCATATATCACACACACACCATGTATCCATGTATCTCACACACGCCATGTATCCATGTATCTCACACACGCCATGTATCCATGTATCTCACACACACACCATGTATCCATATATCACACACACCATGTATCCATGTATCCACACACGCCATGTATCCATGTATCTCACACACACCATGTATCCATATATCTCACACACACCATGTCTCCATGTATCACACACACGCCATGTATCCATGTATCTCACACACGCCATGTATCCATGTATCTCACACACGCCATGTATCCATGTATCTCACACACGCCATGTATCCATGTATCTCACACACGCCATGTATCCATGTATCTCACACACGCCATGTATCCATGTATCTCACCACACGCCATGTATCCATGTATCTCACACACGCCATGTATCCATGTATCTCACACACGCCATGTATCCATGTATCTCACACACGCCATGTATCCATGTATCTCACACACGCCATGTATCCATGTATCTCACACACGCCATGTATCCATGTATCTACACACACGCCATGTATCCATGTATCTCACACACGCCATGTATCCATGTATCTCACACACACGCCATGTGTCCATATATCTCACACACACCATGTCTCCATGTATCTCACACACGCCATGTCTCCATGTATCTCTCACACGTCATGTATCCATGTATCTCACACACGCCATGTATCCATGTATCTCACACACGCCATGTATCCATGTATCTCTCACACGCCCATGTTTCCATGTATCTCACACCACGCCATGTATCCATGTATCTCACACACGCCATGTCTCCATGTATCTCACACACGCCATGTATCCATGTATCTCACACACACGCCATGTATCCATGTATCTCACACACACGCCATGTGTCCATGTATCTCACACACGCCATGTATCCATGTATCTCACACACGCCATGTATCCATGTATCACACACACGCCATGTATCCATGTATCTCACACACGCCATGTATCCATGTATCTCACACACGCCATGTATCCATGTATCTCACACACGCCATGTATCCATGTATCTCACACACGCCATGTCTCCATGTATCTCACACACGCCATGTATCCATGTATCTCACACACGCCATGTATCCATGTATCTCACACACGCCATGTGTCCATGTATCTCACACACGCCATGTGTCCATGTATCTCACACACGCCATGTCTCCATGTATCTCACACACGCCATGTGTCCATGTATCTCACACACGCCATGTGTCCATGTATCTCACACACACGCCATGTGTCCATGTATCTCACACACGCCATGTGTCCATGTATCTCACACACGCCTTGTCCATGTATCTCACACACACGTCTTCTCACACACCATGTTCCATGTATCTCACACACGCCTTATCCATGTATCTCACACGCCCACACACCATGTTCCATGTTCCACACACGCCTTCCATGTATCTCACACCCCTTGTTCCATGTATCTCACCACACGCCATGTCCATGTATCTCACACACGCCATGTCCATGTATCTCACACACGCCATGTCCATGTATCTAAACCACACGCCATTTCCATGTATCCCCAACACACCATGTATCCATGTACTCACACACCCATGTTCCATGTATCTCACACACCCATGTGTCCATGTATCTCACACACGCCATGTTCCATGTATCTACACACGCCATGTATCCATGTATCTCACACACGCCTGTCCATGTATCTCACACACACGCTTCCATGTATCTCACACACCCATGTCCATGTATCTCACACACGCCATGTCTCCATGTATCTCACCACACGCCATGTGTCCATGTATCTCACACACGCCATGTATCCATGTATCTCACACACGCCATGTATCCATGTATCTCACACACACGCCATGTGTCCATGTATCTCACACACGCCATGTGTCCATGTATCTCACACACGCCATGTATCCATGTATCTCACACACGCCATGTATCCATGTATCTCACACACGCCATGTATCCATGTATCTCACACACGCCATGTATCCATGTATCACACACACGCCATGTATCCATGTATCTCACACACGCCATGTATCCATGTATCTCACCACACGCCATGTCTCCATGTATCTCACACACGCCATGTATCCATGTATCACACACACAGCCATGTATCCATGTATCTCACACACGCCATGTATCCATGTATCTCACACACGCCCATGTATCCATGTATCCACACACCGCCATGTATCCATGTATCTCACACACGCCATGTGTCCATGTATCTCACACACGCCATTATGTCCATGTATCTCACAACGCCATTCCATGTATCTCCACACACACCATGTGTCCATGTATCTCACACCACCCCCTTGTCCATGTATCTCACACACGCATGTGTCCATGTATCTCACACACGCATGTGTCCATGTATCTCACACACGCATGTGTCCATGTATCTCACACACACGCCATTTCCATGTATCTCACACACGCCATTCCATGTATCTCACACACCCATGTGTCCATGTATCTCACACACACGCCATGTGTCCATGTATCTCACACACGCCTTTCCATGTATCCCACGCCATGTGTCCATGTCTCACACACGCCATGTGTCCTGTATCTCACCACCAAACCCATGTGTCCATATATCTCACACACCATGTGTCCATGTATCACACCCCGCCATGTATCCTCTACACACGCCTGTGTCCATGTTCACACACCCCATGTGTCCATGTACTCACCACGCCATGTTCCATTACTCACACACGCCATGTGTCCATGTATCTCAACACGCCATGTATCCATGTATCACACACACGCTATGTATCCATGTATCTCACACACACACCATGTGTCCTTGTATCTCACACACGCCATGTGTCCATGTATCTCACACACGCCATGTATCCATGTATCTCACACACGCCATGTATCCATGTATCTCACACACACGCCATGTGGCCATATATCTCACACACGCCATGTGTCCATATATCTCACACACACGCCATGTGTCCATATATCTCACACACGCCATGTGTCCATGTATCTCACACACACGCCATGTGTCCATATATCTCACACACGCCATGTGTCCATGTATCTCACACACACGCCATGTGTCCATATATCTCACACACACGCCATGTGTCCATATATCTCACACACACGCCATGTGTCCATGTATCTCACACACGCCACGTGTCCATGTATCTCACACACGCCATGTGTCCATGTATCTCACACACACACCATGTGTCCATGTATCTCACACACACGCCATGTGTCCATGTATCTCACACACACACCATGTGTCCATATATCCCACACACACGCCATGTGTCCATGTATCTCACACACGCCATGTGTCCATATATCCCACACACACGCCATGTGTCCATGTATCTCACACACGCCATGTGTCCATATATCTCACACACACGCCATGTCTCCATGTATCTCACACAGACACCATGTCTCCATGTATCTCACACACGCCATGTCTCCATGTATCTCACACACGCTATGTGTCCATGTATCTCACACACGCCATGTGTCCATGTATCTCACACACGCCATGTGTCCATGTATCACACACACACCATGTCTCCATGTATCTCACACACGCCATGTGTCCATATATCTCACACACACCATGTCTCCATGTATCTCACACACGCCATGTGTCCATATATCTCACACACGCCATGTCTCCATGTATCTCACACACGCCATGTGTCCATGTATCTCACACATGCCATGTGTCCATGTATCTCACACACGCCATGTGTCCATGTATCTCACACACGCCATGTGTCCATGTATCTCACACACGCCATGTGTCCATGTATCTCACACACACGCCATGTGTCCATGTATCTCACACACGCCACTGTGTCCATGTATCTCACACACACCATATCTCCATGTATCTCACACACACGCCATGTGTCCATGTATCTCACACACGCCATGTGTCCATGTATCTCACACACGCCATGTGTCCATGTATCTCACACACGCCATGTGTCCATGTATCTCACACACGCCATGTGTCCATGTATCTCACACACGCCATGTGTCCATGTATCTCACACAGACACCCTGTGTCCATGTATCTCACACACGCCATGTGTCTATGTATCTCGCACACGCCATGTGTCCATGTATCTCACACACGCCATGTGTCCATGTATCTCACACAGACACCATGTGTCCATGTATCTCACACACGCCATGTGTCTATGTATCTCACACACGCCATGTGTCCATGTATCTCACACACGCCATGTGTCCATGTATCTCACACAGACACCCTGTGTCCATGTATCTCACACACGCCATGTGTCCATGTATCTCACACACGCCATGTGTCCATGTATCTCACACACGCCATGTGTCCATGTATCTCACACAGACACCATGTGTCCATGTATCTCACACACGCCATGTGTCCATGTATCTCACACAGACACCATGTGTCCATGTATCTCACACACGCCATGTGTCTATGTATCTCACACACGCCATGTGTCCATGTATCTCACACACGCCATGTGTCCATGTATCTCACACACACACACCATGTGTCCATGTATCTCACACACACGCCATGTGTCCATGTATCTCACACACACACCATGTGTCCATATATCACACACACACGCTATGTGTCCATGTATCTCACACACACACCATGTATCCATGTATCACACACACGCCAGGAGTCCATGTATCTCACACACACACCATGTGTCCATGTATCTCACACACGCCATGTGTCCATGTATCTCACACACGCCATGTGTCCATGTATCTCACACACGCCAGGAGTCCTTGTATCTCACAACTGCATATTGTATATCAAATGCTGATACAGACAGGAGTGACACTCCAAGCCAGCATGCAGTAACCCTCTCCTCCCATGCTATACACCTCAAGATGTTACAGTAATACAGATATACAACAGACACATTTAAAGAAATAGTACCCGACAACTGATTTAAACTCACACCTACATTGCAAATACAAATAAAGACAAGAGTAATGTCCAAACCAACATGCCGTAACTCTCGCTCCTTGTCTAAAAGAACATGACATTCTAAAGACCGTTTTAAACAGGCAATTCTAAACACGAAGATTCTGCAAACCGGCGCAATGTTTGATGTGCAAGTTTTATAAGTTTCCGATGACACGAGTCATGAATCAACAAATGTTGCAGCTGGCTTGTGAAATTGGATATTACAAATGATTCAGAACGGTGGTTTTAAATGTGGCGAGTGCGTTAAGGAGGTTTAGATGTGTGGGGAGGTTTTGAATTTCTGGTAGATTATCTCGTAATGTCTTCTGCGCAAGACAGTTAATACTTTGAAATTTTCTTTCTTAAGATGGTGTTATTTTTGTGATCAACCTTTGGATGTGATATTAAAGCGATGATGTTGTGCGGAAGTAAAAGAAATAATACTCTGATGATGCAAGTGTAGTAATTGTGTTGTAAACAAGAAGAGGGTAAAGTAATAGTTATTTTGAACGGTAGATGTTAAAGTAATAGTGCTACTGAACATAAATAGTAACGAACGAACGAACGAACGAACAAACTTTATTTTCAAGGGTTAAGAATTGGGCACGCAGGCCCGTCTAACATTCTGCCCTTCTATCACTCTCATACATTATTTCATTCACACATCATTCAAGGCCTGACAGAGAACAGCAACAATATAAAAGATATGCATTATAAAGGCATGGGCAAAATGCGAACATCAAAACTACACGACACAGTAAAATTAGATAATGGTCTGACACTTGTTATTAGCCATGTGGAATATACTGGCCTACCAAAAGGGGACTGGTTGTTATACTAGGGTTTTGTTATAGTATAATAGTAACAGAAATTGTGCTATATAAGTGAAGAAGCAAAAGTAATGGTTCTATTGGACAGATATAGTTAAAGTAATAGTGCTATGCCGGTCTCCCTGGCGAAGGCGTTATTGACTTTCTTTGTAATCCCGTATATCCACGTAGGGTAACTCAGCTGCGCGAGCTTCGGTAGCAGATCGCATCACGTTGGTTACTTACGGGATTTTGTGAGCTGGTCGCTCAGAAAGCAATGGCAAACTACTGAGCGTAATCTTGCCAAGACATCAACAACAGCGGTAAAATGCTGGTGTTGACAGCATGTCCTGTAAATAGGATATGCGACAAAAATAGTGCTATACAAAAGAAGAATTTAAAGTAATTGTGGCATACTACAGAAAGCATTAAAATAATAGTGTTAAACAATAAACCAGTTAAAATAATTCAATTACAGCTGAATAAATTCTTGAAAAGGTGCTTTACAACAGAAATAGTTAAAGTAATAGTGCTACACAATATACACAGTTAAAGTAATAGGGCTAAACAACATACAGAAATAATGTAATACTGTTATACAACTGACATACAAAGTGGTTGTAACGTCTGACTACACTTTGTATGTAGATCACATCTTAAAAATGAAGTACATGACGTCATAGAAATGTTCTAACAATTCATTAAATTAATTACAATAGTTACTGCTATGGTCTAACGCTGTATTGGGGAAGTTGGAAAGTACCAATGAAGTATTCATTATAACAGGGGTTGGAAATGTCCACCGCTGGCTTCAAGACAGGACTGTATACGTTTCTTAATATTGTCAAATAGCTTCTGCAGCGTGTCTGTTGTTATTTGCAACAAGGAAAAGAGTGTTGAGGTGCTACATAGAACCTGTACTTTTGTGTGGATGTGAAACGTGGACAATGAGCAGACAAGCTGAAAAACATCTGATGGCTGTGGAAATGTGGTTTCTGAGGAAAATGCAAAGAATACCATTGACAGACCCAAAAAAAAAAAAAAAAATACCAATGACCTTATCCCGCAAGAAACAAATGAAAACTGTAAACTGATTGGGGAAATTAGAAGTAGACAGTCAAAAGTCAGTAGACAGTTTTGGTCACTTTATGAGAAGAAATAAATTAGGGAACTGTGTGACAACTGACAAAACTGAGGGGAAAAGAACAAAGGGAAGCCAGATAAATAAATACCTGGATGACTTAACCTCGTGGTATGGTCGAAACAAGAACACTGAGCTGATCCACGACTCTGGTGATCGAGTGAGGTGGCGAAACATGACCGCTTATGCTTATCGGCATGGCACATAATGATGATGATGCTTCCTCATGTCGTGAGGCATTGGTGACGATGTCTGTCCACAGCCTTCTGACGAGTCTACCGTCATTCATTTCTGATACCGGTTTTCCTCCATTCCGTGATGAGCATTGTACAATCCTCCAGCCTCTACTTCTTTCTTCTGTTTCTATGAGCGGCGATCTATACATGTGTGTGTGTTTATGAAAGTGTGAAATAAATGATGCATCACTGAGATCAAGAACAGAATATGACAAGCAAAAACTGCATTCTATCAGATTAAGAACTTTTTGTGCAATACGTCACTATCCTTGAAAGTTAGACAAAGAGATCTTGCATGTTCTTAGAACCAGTTTTAACATACGGCTGCGAGTCCTAGACGATTTGTAAACAGGCGAAAAATATCCACAGAAGCGTTGGAGATGTGGTTTTATAGAAGAATGCTGAAAGTGAATTAGACAGCAAAATTGAGCAATCAGAACGTTTTAAGGGAAGCTAAGTCGCACAGACAACTCATCAGAAATATCATAAAGAGGCAGTGATAATTTTTTGGCCACGTTATGAGAAGTAAAATAACTGGAACATGTGGCAACCGGAAAGATTTGTGGAAAGAGAGACAGAGAAGATTCTTGACAGTCTTGTGTCGTGGCATGGAATGGGGGGTAAACACGCGAATTGATCCATGAACGCCGGAGATCGCAATTTGTGAAGAGGCGTGACCGCCCACGCCAACCGACAAGGCACTGGATGATGATTTTTTGTCTTCGTTTTGTTCTTTTTCGCTGGCTCGCTTTGAACTCAAGCGTAGTCCAAACACACTATTTATTGTAGTGATGGACTGAATTTTGCGTGTGGATTAGCTTTCCTATTAAGTGTCCCCCGCCATCAGGCGAACCCACTCCGACTTTAGAGGTACTTGTGATGATGATGCTTGCTTGCTTGCTTGTGTTCGTTGGCTTGAGCTCCAACGCGAAGTCCTGTATGTCGGATGAAGGCATCCTGTTGTCCAACATCAGTGTGATGTCATACAGGACCTGAGGTTTGCGTGAGTATCCGTTGTCCCATGTCTGGCTTATTGGTGTGCAGACTGGTGGTTCCTCGCCGTACAGGCAGACACTCTCCGACTTCGGTGGAATCGGCGATCCTACTGACTTTAGCCAGGACCCCGAAGGGACCTGTTGCCCAGGACGCTCGACGAGGACGCGTCAATAGGTCTTGGCCAGTATATAACCCGGCCCTGGTGCCTTGGAAACACCTCTGCGTCCCAAGTGATGATGATGAAAATCAATAATGTTATGGAGAAACTAAAGCATTCATGACATGGGTTTCACAACGAGGCATATAATCTGCAATTTATCATTGTCAATCAAGATGAAGACAGGAGTCCTAAAGAGCTATATTGAGGCACTCCTGATGTATGTAAGCTTATCGTGGATAGTTTGTAGACAAGTGATGATTTATATCGAATCTGTGGTTTTAACTCAACCAAACCACATCAAGTCTTCCTAATTTTTGTTATCTCCTGTAGCTTTCTCTATGTTCTGCGAGTATTGTTTATCTCTGTTTATACTCTATTCTCGCTGTGTTTCTATGTCTCCTGCTATGTCGTTTGCCTTGTGGGTTCCAGACAAGAGAGTGTCTAGTTATATTGCCCTCATGTTTTTTCTGTGTGTGTGACCTCATGTTTTCTCAGTGTGTGCCCTCAGGTTTTCTCTCTGTGTGTCCTCAGGTTTTCTTAGTGTGTGTCCTCAGGTCTTTTCTCTGTGTCCTCAGGTTTTCTCTCTCTGTGTGTCCTCAGGTTTTCTCTCTGTGTGTCCTCAGGTTTTCTTAGTGTGTGTCCTCAGGTTTTTTCTCTGTGTGTCCTCAGGTTTTCTCTCTCTGTGTGTCCTCAGGTATTCTCTCTGTGTCCTCAGGTTTTCTCTCTCCGTGTCCTCAGGTTTTCTCTCTGTGTGTCCTCAGGTTTTCTCTCTCAGTGTGTCCTCAGGTTTTCTCTCTCAGTGTGTCCTCAGGTTTTCTCTCTCTGTGTGCCCTCAGGTGTTCTCTCTGTGTCCTCATGTTTTCTCTCTCCGTGTCCTCAGGTTTTCTCTCTGTGTGTCCTCAGGTTTTCTCTCTCAGTGTGTCCTCAGGGTTTCTCTCTCAGTGTGTCCTCAGGTTTTCTCTCTCTGTGTGTCCTCAGGTTTCCTCTCAGTGTGTCCTCATGTTTTCTCTCTGTATGTCCTCAGGTTTTCTCAGTGTGTCCTCAGGTTTTCTCAGTTTGTGTCCTCAGGTTTTCTCAGTGTGTCCTCATGTTTTCTCTCAGTGTGTCCTCAGGTTTTATCTTTCTGTGTGCCCTCAGGTTTTCTCTCTGTGTGTCCTCAGGTTTTCTCAGTGTGTGTCCTCAGGTTTTCTCTCTGTGTGTCCTCAGGTTTTCTTAGTGTGTGTCCTCAGGTTTTCTCTCTGTGTGTCCTCAGGTTTTCTCAGTGTGTGTCCTCAGGTTTTCTCTCTGTGTGCCCTCAGGTTTTCTCTCTGTGTGCCCTCAGGTTTTCTCTCTGTGTGTCCTCAGGTTTTCTCTCTGTGTGCCCTCAGGTTTTCTCAGTGTGCCCTCAGGTTTTCTCAGTTTGTGTCCTCAGGTTTTCTCAGTGTGTCCTCATGTTTTCTCTCAGTGTGTCCTCAGGTTTTATCTCTCTGTGTGCCCTCAGGTTTTCTCAGTGTGTGTCCTCAGGTTTTCTCTCTGTGTGCCCTCAGGTTTTCTCTCTGTGTGTCCTTAGGTTTTCTCAGTGTGTGTCCTCAGGTTTTTCTCTCTGTGTGCCCTCAGGTTTTCTCTCTGTGTGTCCTCAGGTTTTCTCTCTGTGTGTCCCTCAGGTTTTCTCAGTGTGTGTCCTCAGGTTTTTCTCTCTGTGTGCCCTCAGGTTTTCTCTCTGTGTGTCCTCAGGTTTTCTCTCTGTGTGCCCTCAGGTTTTTCTCAGTGTGTGTCCTCAGGTTTTCTCTCTGTGTGCCCTCAGGTTTTTCTCAGTGTGTGTCCTCAGGTTTTCTCTCTGTGTGCCCTCAGGTTTTCTCTCTGTGTGTCCTAAGGTTTTCTCTCTGTGTCCTCATGTTTTCTCTCTGTGTGCCCTCAGGTTTTCTCAGTGTGTGTCCTCAGGTTTTCTCTCTGTGTGCCCTCAGGTTTTCTCTCTGTGTGTCCTTAGGTTTTCTCAGTGTGTGTCCTCAGGTTTTCTCTCTGTGTGTCCTCAGGTTTTCTCTCTGTGTGCCCTCAGGTTTTCTCAATGTGCCCTCAGGTTTTCTCAGTTTGTGTCCTCAGGTTTTCTCAGTGTGTCCTCATGTTTTCTCTCAGTGTGTCCTCAGGTTTTATCTCTCCGTGTGCCCTCAGGTTTTCTCTCTGTGTGTCCTCAGGTTTTATCTCTCTGTGTGCCCTCAGGTTTTCTCTCTGTGTGTCCTCATGTTTTCTCAGTGTGTGTCCTCAGGTTTTCTCTCTGTGTGTCCTCAGGTTTTCTTAGTGTGTGTCCTCAGGTTTTCTCTCTGTGTGTCCTCAGGTTTTCTCAGTGTGCGTCCTCAGGTTTTCTCTCTGTGTGCCCTCAGGTTTTCTCTCTGTGTGTCCTCAGGTTTTCTCTCTGTGTGCCCTCAGGTTTTCTCAGTGTGTGTCCTCAGGTTTTCTCTCTGTGTGCCCTCAGGTTTTTCTCAGTGTGTGTCCTCAGGTTTTCTCTCTGTGTGCCCTCAGGTTTTCTCTCTGTGTGTCCTAAGGTTTTCTCTCTGTGTCCTCATGTTTTCTCTCTGTGTGCCCTCAGGTTTTCTCAGTGTGTGTCCTCAGGTTTTCTCTCTGTGTGCCCTCAGGTTTTCTCTCTGTGTGTCCTTAGGTTTTCTCAGTGTGTGTCCTCAGGTTTTCTCTGTGTGCCCTCAGGTTTTCTCTCTGTGTGTCCTCAGGTTTTCTCTCTGTGTGCCCTCAGGTTTTCTCAGTGTGTGTCCTCAGGTTTTCTCTCTGTGTGCCCTCAGGTTTTTCTCAGTGTGTGTCCTCAGGTTTTCTCTCTGTGTGCCCTCAGGTTTTCTCTCTGTGTGCCCTCAGGTTTTCTCTCTGTGTGTCCTCAGGTTTTCTCAGTGTGTGTCCTCAGGTTTTCTCAGTGTGTGTCCTCAGGTTTTCTCAGTGTGTGCCCTCAGGTTTTCTCTCTGTGTGTCCTCAGGTTTTCTCTCTGTGTGTCCTCAGGTTTTCTCAGTGTGTGTCCTCAGGTTTTCTCTCTGTGTGCCCTCAGGATTTTCTCAGTGTGTGTCCTCAGGTTTTCTCTCTGTGTGCCCTCAGGTTTTCTCTCTGTGTGTCCTCAGGTTTTCTCTCTGTGTCCTCATGTTTTCTCTCTGTGTGCCCTCAGGTTTTCTCAGTGTGTGTCCTCAGGTTTTCTCTCTGTGTGCCCTCAGGTTTTCTCTCTGTGTGTCCTTAGGTTTTCTCAGTGTGTGTCCTCAGGTTTTCTCTCTGTGTATCCTCAGGTTTTCTCTCTGTGTGCCCTCAGGTTTTCTCAGTGTGTGTCCTCAGGTTTTCTCTCTGTGTGCCCTCAGGTTTTCTCTCTGTGTGTCCTCAGGTTTTCTCAGTGTGTGTCCTCAGGTGTTCTCTCTGTATGTCCTCAGGTTTTCTCAGTGTGTGCCCTCAAGTTTTCTCTCTGTGTGTCCTCAGGTTTTCTCAGTGTGTGTCCTCAGGTTTTCTCTAAGTGTGCCCTCAGGTTTTCTCTCTGTGTGTCCTCAGGTTTTCTCTAAGTGTGCCCTTAGGTTTTCTCTAAGTGTGTCCTCAGGTATTCTCAGTGTGTGACCTCAGGTGTTCTCAGTGTGTGTCCTCAGGTTTTCTCTCTGTATGTCCTCAGGTTTTCTCAGCGTGTATCCTACCCTGAGCCGGTGCCTTTCCCTCACCTCCTGGTTCACTGGGAGTTGTTCAGTTATCTCCATGAGCTCCACATTGGTGATACTGTCATACCATTGTACACCCATTTTTATGCGCTAGCACCAATTGGAGAATAAACTTTCCCCTAATTTTCACTTGATACTGTTTATTTTATGTCCTTCAAAAGTTATTTTCCATATAACATACCGTATAATTTCAGAAAATAACCAAAAATATCAAACATACAACAAGTTAAGATAAAGTATTAAACACGAAAACAACAGCAGGAAAACTTCAAGATTACAGAAAAAATGCAAGGACGATAAAGTGGAGTAAAAACACGATCAGGAAGTGAAAACATAACAGCACACACATGTGCAAATATAATTCTGCTTGCGAAGGAAAACAAAATAAAAAGGAAGAGAAAAAGAAAATAAATACGAACTCGACGCGACTAAAAAAAAAGTAAAGAAATGTTAAAGCGGTGAGAACGAAATATTAAAAGCTGTATTGAATGAAAATTATGAACGCCAAAATAATGATACAAATATTGTAAAAACATGAACGTTGGAAGAAGACAGTTATGTGGAAGTATAAGACATGCCTACTAGTTAGAAGGTGAAGAACACTGACAAGGGCAGCAACAAGGAGGACACAGAAGTAAAAATGATATGAAAAAACGGGCGCATTATGGAGAAAGGTTCGGTTTTAGTACTTGATGGAATGTTTCCGAAAGTTGGTATGTGAGCCGTGATAAGAAAGGTGGGAATTTGTGCAGACTTGAGGGCTACACGCTTCTAATTTGGTTGGTGGGATTAATTGCTGGTTAGTATGTTTGACTGATGATTGGTTGATCGGTTAGTTAGTTCTTTGGTTAGTTGGTTGATTGGTTGGTTGGTTGATTTGTTGATTAGATGGAGGGATGGTTGGTTGATTGGTTGGTTGATTGGCTGGTTGTATTGTTTGTTGATTGACTAGTTGGTTGATCGATTTGTTAGATGGATGGATGTTTGGTTGAAGGGTTGGTTGATTAGTTGGTTCGTTGTTCGTTGCTTGGATACAAAGATACATGGATGGATAGTTGATTGTTTGGTTGGTTAGTTGGCTGATTTAATGATCGGTTGTTTGATTAATTAGTTACAACGATGTATACAGGACATTGCAGGCACCTTGTACTTGGTGGTGCATGAGGGAGGAGAGATAACAAAAGCTGGAAAGTCTTTTCGCCGGCCGCGATAAGCGATGTCTACAACGAACCCGCTACACTGAGAATGAGATGAGTAAATTGTTTTCCTTGCTGCTCATCCATACAGTAGAATTATTTCACGCTATAGTTAAACATCAGATGGAAGACACACAACAGAGATTAAGAACAGAATTGGGCAAGCAAAAGCTGCATTTCAGAAAATAAAAAGTGTCACCATGTCACCATCATTGAATGTAATAAAGAGAGTGTTGAAATGCTTTATAGAACCTGTTTTGATGTATGGCAGTGAATCTTGGGAGGTACATGAAGAAATTAGGAAGAACTTCAAAGCAACAGAGATGTGATCCCCGTAACAGAATCAGTCAATCTCGAGTCAGCTGAAATACTTCATGACATTCTTCCTGTTAGCATCATTATAAATCCAAAACCTTATTTTTTTTCATTCATTCATTCATTCATTCAATTCCATTCAATTCCATTCCATTCCATTCCATGTCATGTCATGTCATGTCATGACATGTCATGTCATGTCATGTCATTCAGCCAGCCAGCCAGCCATCCATCCATCCATCCATCCATCCATCCATCCATCCATCCATCCATCCATCCATCCATTCATTCATTCATTCATTCATTCATTCATTCATTCAGTAGCATGTCCTTTCAGAACTTCGCTCCCATAACAACCGTTCGCAAAACTTCTTGGTCATAAGCAAAATGTCCCGCGTCTGATACACCCATATGGAGATCATCCGCCACATCCTGCACCAATCTTCTCTTTGGCCTTCCTCTTCTTCTATTCCAGGGCATATACCCCTCCATGATTGTTCCCTCCAAACTTTTGTAACGTTTCAAGTGACCAAATTATTTCAATTTTCTTTGTTTTATCGTTTTTAGTAGCCAACCATGTTGTCATATGGATTCATTTTTTCTTGTCTGTACCCAAGATATTCTTAGAACCCGTCAATAACATGTATATTTAAAGGTATTTATGAGCTGTTCAGCATATATAGTAAGTGTCCAGGTTTCACAGGCGTATGTTGCAATGGGGAAAGATGCGTGCTTATAAAAATCTAGTGTTTGTAGGTCTATCTGTCCCCCTCCACAACTTATTCAGTTGTTTGAGTTTCTGAAGAGCAATAGATGTTCGTCTTTTAATTTACTTCATTGTGTCACCATTGTTGGTAAATAAAAAGCCAAGATATTCTAAATTTTCCATCATCTCCAATTTTTCCTCATTGACATATATTTCATTCTCCATATTAGATTTATCTGTATGCATTATCTTTGTTTTTGCTATGTTAAGATATAAGTTGTGATTTTCACTATTCTTTTGAGTTGATGTTATTAGCTTTTCTATACCATTCTGTGATGCGGACAGTAATACTGTATCATCAGCTTACAGAATCTCTGGTATTTCATGCCCACCGAAATTTAGGGCATCCCTGCTTATATCATCTCTGACATTTCTCATTATATTTTCGGCATACATGTTAAATAAATAAGGGGACAGCACACAGCCCTGACGGAATCCTTGCTTGATGTCAAACCAAAATGATGTCTCGCCATCTATTTAATCGCTGATTCTTGATCTAGATAGGGCATTTTTTTTTTTAGTTGTACTCGAGCACTTTTATGAGTTGTACTACATCACATGTATCTGCCCATGAAAGCCCATTTTTCTTATTATTTCCTTTGAATTTGACTGTGTACATATTTTTTCTATAATTATATAAAATATCACAAGATTATATTTACAGAACACATGTAAATATGTCTTGAGGCTACACTGCAGTTCGATATAGTAGGGAATCTACAGCATGTCTCTCTTTTCTTGTCGGCCTTTATAGCACTCAGAATGAACCCGCTCACTGTGACGTAAAAGGGTAGTCGAGTGCTAGACTTTGGCAGTTGCTTTCAGGTTCCAGAGGGGGAACGATGGTCCAAAGGTCTGACGAACATTCTTGAAAAGTTTCAATTAAATCGGAAGGACGGACCCGATCCCTAATAAATAACTGTTCTATTTGTGATTTAAGACTATAACCTACGATCCTGGTTCGTTGTTTCGATCGTAAAATCGTTTTTATGTAAATGAAGGTATGTCATGTCATTTCTGCTCTGCCGGGTAGAGAAAAGGATATCGTTTCTTCAACATTGTATGCTAGTAGGTTTCTAGGGCTTTTCACTGTCCTGAAGCTTGTTAGAGGTAGACGATCACATTAAAACACTTGAAATCTGACTCTACGGGAGAATAAAACTCATTTGACTCCTTTCTCGTGGAGTTTAGGGAACTCCACTTTCCATCATCCCGCGGCAAGCCCTAACCAGGAGCTCACTATCTACTTTTGGTCCTTGAGGTACTTTGGTCGTTAGTGTCCTTACTTACCATGAGGACTGATTCGGAGAGGCTATGAAGTATTATCACTGTTATGATTCTGTGTTGGATTCTTATCAAAGGCTTATGATTCTTCATACTGGTCTACCAAAAGGAGACTGGCTGTTATACTAGGGTTTTATTATTTAAAATAACAATAAAACACTAGTATAACAGCCAGCTACCTTTCAGTATACCAGTATGTTCCCCATAGCTAATAACAATTGAATCCTCATTCATTAATTTTAGTGAGTCATGTAGAAGTTTTTGCATTATTTCATGCCTTTATAATGCATATGTTTTATATTGTTGTTGATCTCAGTTAGCCTCGAATGAATGATGTGTGGATAGAATAATGTATGAATGAGGGTGATAGAAGGGTAGAACGTTAGAAGGCCTTACTTGAGCACTTCTTAACCCTTTGAAAATAAATTTTGTTTGTTCTTTCGTTCATTTTGAATTCACCTGGGAAAATTATCTAGTGTCAGAAGCGATGGGTTCTGAGTGTAGCAGATCTTCTGTGAATTGTTTCTGTTAGATCTGAAGGAGGTCTTGAGCTGAGCTGAGGATAGTGAATGCGGTTGGGTAAGGATGAATGGGTGGCTATGGCTAGTATTACTCACCCAGATCTCCTTGCTGTTTGTTGCAGATCCCCCTGTTTGTTGACTGTAATGTCAATGTTTTTGAATGCGTGGTATTATCAAGTCTATGTGAAGCTCAAGTGAAATTCAAATGTGTCATATGCCTGACAGAGATTGAAAACAATGACCGGAGTGAACCTGTGCTGTAAAGACGAACGTCATTTCTATCAACCGTTTCCAGTTATCGTCATACAAGTGGAAAGCATCAGGGGGAATCCATTGCCAGTTATGTGACATTCGATTACCCGCCGACATTCACATAAATTCCTCGACTCTGTGCAGATCCTCTGCTGATGACATATACAACCAGACTCATTCACATCGAATTTTGGACTTTTTTCAGGGACAGTTCCAGGTGGGATTTTCTTTATTCTTCTCGCTATTCTTTTATCTTTCGTAACGTAAAATTATATAGTTACTCATTTATCACTGTCTTGAGTGATTAAGTGAGCGAATGAGAAGATCGGTTTGTTCTAGGTTTGATTCATTTCTTGATGTGTGTGGTTGTTTGAAATTCTGTTTTTCGCACTCTTCTCGATTCAGTGATCAACATTCCCCTAGGTATTGTTACTGTGTTATCGTCTGAGAGAGAGAGAGAGAGAGAGAGAGAGAGAGAGAGAGAGAGAGAGAGAGAGAGAGAGAGAGAGAGAGAGAGAGAGAGAGAGAGAGAGAGAGGTATAGTATGGGTTAATTAATCTATTCTCCGGAAATATATAACAAGTTCTCTCCTAGGATATTGTTATTAGTGTTACAGTTCCCGAGATGAATGTTGCGAATTCTTGGACTGCCAGAGTAACTAACAACGACCACCTGAAAGAGGCCAATGAAACTAGAACATTATAATCAACAATAAGAAAGAGACAACAGGCTTTCTTTAGTCTTATGATGAGAAGAGAGACATTGGAGAAAATCGTGACGACTGGAATGATGGTTCCGTCGCCCTGCTACTGAATGAGTGCGTGGTGCGACACTGTGAGCTGTGAGTTTCATGTGAAATGCTTTTGAATCTGCCCGAGGTTTTTTGGAACGTGACTGCATGTTCGGAGCGATGGCAGATGGCTATGTCCCAGAGTTGACCGGTTTTTGCCTTATGCAGAAATGCGTGGCTGCTGGGCTTCTGGTTGACTGCCACTGCCATCGACGATGAACTGTATTTCATGCACTGTGTGGGTGAACATCTAGGAAACATCCAGTTGGGAAAATTACTGCTGATTCCATCAGAAATGAGCTGGATGTTTTGTGGGGGACTATTGTGTTGACATTCTGGCGGTGGCATTATGCACAGTGTATCTGTGCGGGCTGTCGTTTGTCGAGACTCCTGTCTTTTCCACTTTTCACATTGGGCAGTGGGGAGTGTTTTGTGTGATATTTACTGGCACAGGAATGGAGCATAATGGGGACGACCCGTTGCTGTGAAGTTGGAACTGCGACTAACTAACTAACTAAGATCAAGGGAAAGAGAGAGAGAGAGAGACGCAGACCAAGAGAAATGATGCTGGATGGACTGAGACTGTGACATGGAGGATATATCACCAGCAGAGTTGAACCAGAACACCAAAGGCCGAGACCTGAGGAGAGACATGAACGAATAAACTACCTGGCATGGCACTTGAAGGTGATGATAGTTAAATATTCTAAACCTGGTGTTAGTTTCAATTTCCGTTGACTTCCATAAATTTCCAACCGCTGTGAAAGTTACTGCCTGCCAGCGAACCCTGAGTTGGCATTAATGTGCGCGTCAAGAGGTACATAATCTCGTGACTTTACCCCATGTAACCGACGTAATGTCATTGAGCACCACGACAAAATATGATTGTGGGCGGTCGCAAAGATCGAGTTATCACGGAATGACATGCAAGTGACATACAATTATATCAAATCCTCGGACTGGATAACCCCATATTGAACGACAAAGCATATTTATTGGATCTATCGGGATAAAATAACGTAATTAAGTCAATGATTATGTTAAATCAGCTGGCGCATTTGTATAATTGATAAAGCATTAATCAGATAATGACATGGGCGCGGTCGGTCGAGGGTTGGACACCTGTGTTCCCTGCTGCTACTCTTCCTTCTTCTCCTTCCTTCTTCTCCTTCCTTCCTTCTCCTTCCTTCCTTCTCCTTCCTTCCTTCTCCTCCCTTCCTTCTCCTCCCTTCCTTCTCCTCCCTTCTCCCATCCTTCTCCCATCCTTCTCCCTCCCATCCGTCTCCCTCCCATCCTTCTCCCTCCCATCCTCCTCCTCCATCCTCCTCCTCCATCCTCCACCTCCATCCTCCTCCTCCATCCTCCTCCTCCTCCTCATCTCTCATCCCTCTCCTCCTCCTTCTTACTTCTTCTTCTCTTCTCTTCTCTTCTTCTTCTTCTTCTTCTTCTTCTTCTTCTTCTCTTCCTCCGTTTACCCCAGTGAAGTATTGGGCGAGATGTAAAGATAGTTTATGTGCTCTTTCTAATGCTCCTTGTAATATGGTAATCATTTCTCTAAATTTGTTCTTGGTATCCTCAATCCATTTTTTACTTAATCTTCCCCTTGTTCTGTATCCATTATAGTCCTTCAATGTAGCTGTTTGTGGCAGGCGGTACCTGAGCATTCTTGTAAGGTAGTCAAACCATTTAATCTGTTGTTCTATAATGAACAATTTTCTTGTAAAAAAAGT
>JACEFZ010027069.1:0-14031 GCA_014155875.1 Cepaea nemoralis | reverse complement strand
TACCTTCCCATATAGACAGGGTATTTTTACAGTTCCATATAGACAGGTCCATCTTTACAGTTCCATATAGACAGGTCATCTTTACAGTTCCATATAGACAGGTCATCTTTACAAGTTCCATATAGACAGGTCATCTTTACCAGTTCCATATAGACAGGCCAGTCTTTACCAGTTCCATATAGACAGGTCATCTTTACAGTTCCATATAGACAGGTCATCTTTACAGTTCCATATAGACAGAAGCTGTGATTACAGGGCCGGTGGTCTACTAAACTTTATTTTATCCCGGCTGTCATTTTCATTAGGTGCTCCTTCTGAATTCTAGGATATATGATCAGTATCTAAATGTTATCTTTTGTTTGGTCAATAACTTACAAGAGAACGAAAAACTCTACACTCAAATGTAAGAGAAATCTTTAGACAGCTTGCCTGTTACAAAAGGGAATAAATAATCCAGCAAAGATTTAGACTTCTTAAGCAAACCACCTTCTTGAGAATGTCAGTCGGTTGTCAAGAGCAGGTAACTCATTGGAAAAATAATAACATAGCAACAGTAACAAGAGGCACGAATCATGTTCAGGATCAGACACCATCTGCCAGACCCGGCTCTTACAGTAAGTTCATGAGGAAGTTTGCCTGACGAAGTCGTTATACACCGTGCTTCGTGCTCCGAAGGTCGCGGCTTCGTTTCTGACCTATGTCGCTGGGTGCACGAGTTCAATTTTCTCGGAGACTCCTGGGGGTCATCGCTGGAGCTACTGAGTTCGTATTTTGCGCAGTGCTTTCGGCAAACCTGCCTGCGGAAAGAAATCGAAACATATATGATGAAACCCGTAGCAATGAAGTCGACGCTCCTGCTTTTTAAATCCGTTTTTAGTTCATGAACACCATTTATGTTTTTATCCGATAATCGAATTGACATTATTACATCCTCCGTGCTGGGAATTTGGGGTCTTAAATAATATTATAAATTAAATTACTTTTTTTAATTTTGTTTGCTTAATGCGTGTAAAATTTTATTTCAGGCAGGAGAAGGAAGAAAACACATACAATGTTCCTGCTCGCACAAGCAAAATCATAAAACTAGCATTAAGGAATAATTGATAGCCGAAAATGCATCAGATCTACAACAACAGATTTGTGGCGAAGTAATTACGAATGCTTTGCGCTGCTTTTTGTACAAATGGTATGAGTATCGGTCGTTCAGATTCCACACAGCCAAACAATGATGGGATTAACTGTCAAGCCGTGTAAAAGATATGCAGCTAACTACAACAATTTCTGGATATTGTCGTAATATAGACTGCGTAAAAAGTACTTTCCTTGAATAGCAAAACCACAGAAACAATGGTTATATCAAACAAAAAAGATGACACCTAAATGAAAGATAGCAATAGGGGAGAAAATGCTTAACCATGTTGATGAATTTAAATACCTAGGAAAATTATAGCATCAGATGAAGATGCAAGGCAGATATTAAGAACAGAATAGGTCAAGCGAAAGCTGCAGTTTCATAAAAGGAAAAGTATTTTATTCAATAAGTCACTATCACTGAATGTAGGAAAGATAGTGCTGAAATGTTATATAGAACCTATTGTACTGTACGCAGCGAATCATGGAATGTGAATGGAAAAAAAAAAAAGAAGGCAAAACTTGGAAGCAAAGGAGATGTGATTACTGAGGTGAATGTTGCGAATGTCTTGGAGTGCCATAGTAACTAACAACGGTTGCCATGGTAGAGACTAATGACAACAAAACATTAGATACAACTATAAGAAAGAGACAAACAACATTCATTAGTCATGTGATGAAAGCAAAGGCATTGGAAAACATGGCCACGACAGGAAAGATCGGTGGGAAACGAGGCAGATTGAGAGAAATGTTGCTGGACGGACTGCGAGGGTTGTACAGAGAAATATCAACAGCGGAGTTGATTCAGGGCACTATAGACCGAGATCTGTGGAGAGACATGAACGCTTACGCTAGCTGGCATGGCACATGATGATGATGATGATGATGGTGATGATGATGATGATGATGATGATGATGATGATGATGATGATGATGATGATGACGACGATGATGATGACGACGACGATGATGATGATGATGATGATGATGATGATGATGATGATGATGATGATGATGATGATGATGATGATGATGATGATGATGATGATGATGATGATGATGACGACGATGATGATGATGATGATGATGATGATGATGATGATGATGATGATGATGATGATGATGATGATGATGATGATGATGATGATGATGATCATGATCATGATGATGATGATGATCATGATCATGATCATTATCATGGGTATACAAGAAGAGGGACAATTCAGACTACTAAAAGGATCTATGAGAAATGAAATTCTCCACAGTCCAGAGTGTGGTACGCAACTCCGCAGGTGACAGTCGGACAGGATCCACATCAGCTAAGTACAGAAAAGTGGCATGTTATTTGAAGGGCGTTGCGATCAACCCCAGTTCAGTAGTTTGCCATTGCTTTCTGAACGAGAAGTCAACGTTTAAGTTAACTGACGGGTATAAGGAATGATCCTGCTCCCCCGCCGTCAGAGCACTGGAAGTGTAAGAGCCAGCAGTCTTATCCATTCGGCCAGGTTGACCAGCTATCAGCAAAGAAACTATTGTATATTTGTCATGTAGTTGTATCAATGTTGTTTATTGTTTGCGTACTGACAAGCTGTAACGTCAATTTTGCCACTTGTGATTGCATATCCTTTACAGGACGTTGCAGTCAACACTAGCAGTTGTTTTTTACTGCTGTGATCTCTTGGTAAGTTTACGTTCAGTAGTTTGCCATTGCTTTCTGAACGACGGACACATACAATTTCGTTAAAAAAAACCAACGCAAGGCGGTCTGCCGCTAAATCACTCGTAACTGTGATTCGAACACGAGTATGCGGTTTTACGAACCTCGTCAGTAACTCCTTTGCCACGGAGCGGACTTGATTGATTTACTTAAAGGATATATGGTTGTAAAGACAACCAAAAAATGAAAGGTGAAATATTGTGGGCCTATAAATAAACACGAGATTCTAGAAAAGATCATAAGAATAGAAGTGTACCTGGAAGCAGAGACGAAGAAGATCACAACGTGAACGGGAGACGGTGTCCCGCCGTAGGTTAGACTCTCGCTTGCCGGTTGGGTAGCCGTGAGTTCGAATCAACAACGCGTGGATTTCTCTTTTAAATAACTTAGGCTCCCGGGTCGACCCATCTCTGAAATTTTTTTTTACCGTGTTTCCATCCTGTTTCAGGAAATTGCGGTCAACACCAGCATCTTTCAGCTGTATGTTGATTCCTAGGCTAGATTACGCTCATCAGCACGCCACGACTTTCTGAGCGACCGGCTCCATACTCTCATGTAGCAGTAAATGTCACTGGAAGTAAACGCGGCCGGCGGGACACTGAACACATCGCCCACCGAGTGGCCACTGGTGTTAACAAATATGGCTCCGGCACCATATACCCGTCGGCTCCGTGGCGAAGGTGGTTGTGGCCGCAGTACTTCATCCTGTAGACCCGCGTTCGAAACACAGCTGAGGGCGATTTTGCAGCAGACCGCCTTGCGTTGATTTTCTTTAATGGAATGGTATGGGTGCCGGTCGTTCAGAAAGCAGTGGCCAATTACTGAACATAAACTTGCAAAGGCAAAAAGATACTGGTGTTTAATGAGACGTCCTGTAAAGGATATGCAGCTAATTGTAACCATATATCTAATGGGTTTATAACGTGTAAAGGGGTCATTGTTTCTGTTGACAACTTGGGTGGGGTCCAGATGTGATAGACAATGTGACAGCAACAGCGGTACGGCTTGTAGCTTATTATAACCGAGACATTTCCCCAGAAAAATATGGGGCAGAAAGGGGGGGGGGGGGGGGGGGGTGTCCTTCTGCACAGGATAGGCCACTGAATGAATGAAACAAGGATAGAGAAACTGCAATGAAACACAATACAAAAACAATGTTGCATATTCTTTACATGACGTCGCAGTCAACCCCAGCATTTTTTGGTTGTTGTTAGTTAGTTAGTTAGTTAGTTAGTTAGTTAGTTAGTTAGTTAGTTAGTTAGTTAGTTAGTTAGTTAGTTAGTTAGTTAGTTAGTTAGTTAGTAGTTAGTTAGTTAGTTAGTTAGTTAGTTAGTTAGTTAGTTAGTTAGTTAGTTAGTTAGTTAGTTAGTTAGTTAGTTAGTTAGTAGTTAGTTAGTTAGTAGTTAGTTAGTTAGTTAGTTAGTTAGTAGTTAGTTAGTTAGTTAGTTAGTAGTTAGTTAGTTAGTTAGTTAGTTAGTTAGTTAGTTAGTTAGTTAGTTAGTTAGTTAGTTAGTTAGTTAGTTAGTTAGTTAGTTAGTTAGTTAGTTAGTTAGTTAGTTAGTTAGTTAGTTAGTTAGTTAGTTAGTTAGTTAGTTAGTTAGTTAGTTAGTTAGTTAGTTAGTTAGTTAGTTAGTTAGTTAGTTAGTTAGTTAGTTAGTTAGTTAGTTAGTTAGTTAGTTAGTTAGTTAGTTAGTTAGTTAGTTAGTTAGTTAGTTAGTTAGTTAGTTAGTTAGTTAGTTAGTTAGTTAGTTAGTTAGTTAGTTAGTTAGTTAGTTAGTTAGTTAGTTAGTTAGTTAGTTAGTTAGTTAGTTAGTTAGTTAGTTAGTTAGTTAGTTAGTTAGTTAGTTAGTTAGTTAGTTAGTTAGTTAGTTAGTTAGTTAGTTAGTTAGTTAGTTAGTTAGTTAGTTAGTTAGTTAGTTAGTTAGTTAGTTAGTTAGTTAGTTAGTTAGTTAGTTAGTTAGTTAGTTAGTTAGTTAGTTAGTTAGTTAGTCGCGGTTCCAACTTCACAGCAACGGGTCGTCTGGCTGTTATTAATGTTTGGCAAGATTGTTTTCAGTAGTTTACCATTGCTTTCTGAACGATCCGCATGCATATCTTTGTGCTAAAACCAACGCAAGGCTGTCTGCTGCCACTTCCCCCGCAGCTGTGTTTCGAACGCGGTATGAGGGATAACGAATTGCATACGAAACCTCTTCGACACAGAGTCGACAGAAAAAAGAAAGCTGGTCGATAAATGAAGAGATAAATAACAACATGAACATGAAGAGATCTGTGAGAGAAAGATCGACCAGAACATTGAGAAATGTGCATCACAGACAATTTGCTGATATTCGATATGCACAGAGCTCTCGAGAATATCAAAGATAACACAGAAATGTAAATACACATCTAGTAATAACAATGAGGGTAAAAAGATTAAAACAAGATACAGAAAATACCAGAAGAAACGACTCAATACAAACGGAGATAGAAACGAGAAAATTAACACAGGAATACCTCATTTCTCCAACGTCAGATAAGAAGAATAGTTCACAACCACGTTTGATAAAAATGAAGGTTAATAACTTCTTTTTTCCCAAAAATCAGCCAAGCTGTTTAGAATAGCTATAAGGAAAATGTATAGGAAATTATTCGAAAACCTTGGGGGAAAACTCAATTGACATTTTTCGCTGATTTATATGTGATGTTTAAATTGTGAGATCACATGACTTGTTTCACCGTTTTAATTTCCCACAACCCTTCACTTCAAATGTGATTATCGTGTGCTTCTTTCCTTTTCTGATAAATTTCTTCATTAGGGTTTCTTATCTGTCTATTAACTTTCTAACATCATCATTATCACACGATCAGTGCTAATAAATTAACTTTTTTATAAATTCATGTACATGTGGAATAACAGTGGAATAGCTTGCATACTTCCTCCTGGTTCGCTCACTATCTATTTTTTTGTTCATATCCTTTTTACAGGACATTGCTGTCAACACCAGCATTTAACTGCAGTTGTTGATGTCTTGATGGCTCCCATACCAGTTCGTTAAAGCTCAGTGCATCGCAGTCTGCTGCCAAATTGTGCGCAGCTGTGTTTCGAAAGCGGGTAAGTGGGATTACGAACCGTGTCCATAACCACTTCGCCACGGAGACCGGCAATTATCTATCTATCTATCTATCTATCTATCTGTCTGTCGGTCTGTCGGTCTGTCTGTCTGTCGGTCGGTCGGTCGGTCTGTCTATCTGTCTGTCTGTCTATTTGTCTGTCTATATGTCTGTCTATTTGTCTGTCTATCTGTCTGTCTATTTGTCTGTCTATCTGTCTGTCTGTCTGTCTGCCTGCCTGCCTATCTATCTGTCTGTCTGTCTGTTTCTCTATTTGTCTAATTGTCTGTCTGTAGATTTACCTATTTTTTCATCTATTTCTGTTTTTCTTGTCTGACTTGTATATCACCATAACTGCCAGTCTCTCCCCCCCACTCACGCATCCTTCAATCTATCCATCCATTCATCCATCCTTCCATCCATCAATCTATCTTCCTAACCATCGAAGTAGATGCATATGGTCACAACGATCATACCGGTATATGTTATATAGTATGCCAGGTTTGATGTCCGAAATTCTAGTTTCCTGTTTATTTGCTCTGCTTCTAATTCCCAACCGACAACCACGTATTATAAAAGCTAACGAAAACCCACGCTGAGAGACGTTTACAACTATTATATTATTTACAGACCTGGCAGGTAGGTACCCCGAAGTTAGACACTTCCTTAAGAATGTCGAGTTTTAGGCTTTCAGATATATTAGGTAATAGAATAATCAGGCGTGGTGATCAGCTTCATTCTCCATCGCGTCCTTTCCATGTTAAACAATTTTTTTATTTAATTCGCATATCCTTTACAGGACATCGCTGTCAACAGCAGCATCTTTCAGCTGTCTGTTGATTTCTTAGCAAGATTACGCTCAGTAGTTTGCCATTGCTTTCTGAGCGGCCGGCTCAGTTATCCCGCAAGTCACCAGTGGGGGTAGAACCGCTCCCAGTTCTCGCCCGCTACGAGACTGCGTGATAATCGGGATTACGGAGAAAGTATTGCAACCCCTCGGCCAGAGAGACCGGCATATTAAGCAATAACATTCTAATATTTTACATTGGATAACTAATGTGCTCCTTCAGCAATGCCTTGTCGTTATTTGGAGGTGTCTGGTTCGAATCCAGTTTGTGGCCACTATAGCTTTCATCTTTATATTGTCTAGTGTGTCGTCTAATTCCTACGTCTTTCCTCTACTGCCATGAGTGCTGACCAATGCATGTAAATTTATTTTTCATGATATACCAGTCTTTTTCATGATTCTCCAACAAATAATTTATTTTTCATGATATACCAGTATGTTCCAGGGTTCTTCAACAAATAATTTAATGTTTATGATACACCAGTATTTTCCGGTTTTCTCAAACAAATAATTTAGTTTTTATGACATACCAGTATGTTTCAGTTTTCTCCACCAAATAATTTATTTTTATGTTATATCAGAATGCTCCAGGGTTCTCCAAAAAATAATATATTTTTATGATATACTAGTATGTTCTAGGGGTCTCCAACATATAATTTATTGTTTATGATATATCAGTATGTTCCAGGGTTCTCCAACAAATAATATATTTTTATGATATACCAGAATGTTCCAGGTTTCTCAAACAAATAATTTAGTTTGTATGATATACCAGTATGTTCCAGGGTTCTCCAACAAATAATGTTTTTAATGATATACCAGTATGTTCCAGGATTCTCCAACAAAAATTTCATTTTAAAGTAAGTGAATGAAAAACACTATTTGAAGTTTGTGCCTCAAATTTTAGATGCAAACAGGACCTCATTTAAGTAGCTTTATTTTTTGTAGTTATTTAATGTAATTGTATAAGTGTGTTCCTGTTTATGTGTGCTGAAGAAAGCTTTTTAGCCGCAGTGAGTAGTATAGTATGGTTTCCAGACCCCACTTTCAGCCTAGCTGTTCAGGCTGAAAGGGTTTATGAAGGAAATATGGGTAAAATTGTCGACTCGGCTCCAGAATCTGGAGGCATGATTTATGAAGGAAATATTTTGAGTTGGGCGGGTGAAATATTTGTTGGGAACGGTTTTTTTTTCGTGGGAACGGGTTTTTTGACGGGTGTAAAAGTAATTAAGGTAAATGTTTAGTTGGTTCTGGAAAGCGAAGGGGGAAAGTTATTTTGGTTACGTTTATTAGTATGGGTAGTGATAAACAAGGGTGTGATGGGTCGTTCTACTCATGGGTATATGGTGGTGGTGTAGACATAATGTGTATGCATGGTGATAAACAAGGGTGTGGATGGGTCGTTCTACTCATGGGTATATGGTGGTTACGTATATTAGTATGGGTAGTGATGAACAAGGGTGTGATGGGTCGTTCTACTCATGGGTATATGGTGGTGGTGTAGACATAATGTGTATGCATGGTGATAAACAAGGGTGTGATGGGTCGTTCTACTCATGGGTATATGGTGGTTACGTATATTAGTATGGGTAGTGATAAACAAGGGTGTGATGGGTCATTCTACTCATGGGTATATGGTGGTGGCGTATATGAATGTATTAGTATGTGTGGTGAGTAATGTATAAACAAGGGTGTGATGGGTCGTGGTTATACTCGACGAAGTAAGAGGTGTAGATGGTTACTATCATCTGAACAGTGTGATAGTAGTGAAGGTAAAGGGTGGTATATTCACTACCATCATTACAAAGGAAAGCATATAAAGTTATAATGGGTATGGTGGTAAGGGGTATTAGTGATAAAGTAGGAGTGATACAGGGGTGGTCATAAATATAATAAGAGGTGTTCGCAATTACACACTGGTCAACCAGTGGTCAAGCAATGGTCAAGTAAGGGTCAAGTAGTCAAGTAAGGAAACTTTAGGGAAAAGTGATTGTAATGATATGGTGGTGATTAAAGAGTGGTAAATTAGTGGTCAATCAGTGGTCAAGCAGTGGTCAAGTGGTCAAGTAAGGAAAATTTTAGGGGACATTGGTCGTAGTGACATGGTAATGTTTAAATTAGTGGTAAATTAGTGTCAAGTAGTGGTCAAGCAGTGGTCAAGCAGTGGTCAAGTGAGGAAAATTTTAGGGAAATTTTAGGGAAAAGTGATTGTAATGAGATGGTGATGATTAAAGAGTGGTAAATTAGTGGTCAAGCAGTGGTCAAGCAGTGGTCAAGTAAGGACAATTTTAGGGAAAATTGGTCGTAGTGACATGGTAATGCTTAAATTAGTGGTAAATTAGTGATCAAGTAGTGGTCAAGTAGTGGTCAAGCAGTGGTCAAGCGGTGGTTAAAGGAGGAAAATTTTAGGGAAATTTTAGGGAAAAGTGATTGTAATGAGATGGTGATGATTAAAGAGTGGTAAATTAGTGGTCAAGTAGTGGTCAAGCAGTGGTCAAGTGGTCAAGTGAATACATTTACCGGAAAGTAGTTGTAGGCGACATGGTGATGCTTAAAGGGTGGTAAATTAGTGGTCAAGTAGTGGTCAAGCAGTGGTCAAGTAGTGGTCAAGTGGTCGAGTGACCACTTAAATTGTAGAGGACGATGTGCCTAAGATTATGGTAGTGATTAAAGTGATCGATGACGTGGTCAAGCAGTGGTCAAGCAGTGGTCAAGTAGTCGAGTGACCACTTAAATTGTAGGGGAAAGTATGTATAGTGCAATGGTGGTGGGTAAAATGAGGAAGAATCAATAGTAGTGATAATACTACTACGAATATTAGCGACAAGCACAAAGACAACCAAGTACATACTTGATACACACAAATACAAAGACAACGAAACACACACACGTACACACATACAGATACAGAAGTACAGACAAACCATACCATTACTACTCTCACAACAACAGCTATACACAAATACACACCCATAATCAAAGACACAAATACACACACACACATACAAACACAAAGGCAACCATACACAGACAACCCATACCATTACTACTGTCAGCACAAGTACACACACATGTACTCACATACAAGCACAAAGTCAACCGCACACACCCATAAACATCCACTCAAGTACAGACACAGGAAAACAAAGAAGCATACAAGGACAGACACACTCACCCATAATTCAATTACACAAATACACACCTACAAACACAAAGACAACCACACACAGACACATTTGTACATACAGACATACACATAAAGACAGACAAGCACAAAGACAAACCATACCATTACTACTGTCACAACAACAGATATACACATGTGCAGACACACACACTCACCCATACACAGAAACACTCAAAGACAAATACAAAGACAGCCAAGTACACACACATACACACCATCGCCTAGGATTACTACTGTCATCACAACTATACTCAAGTACAGACACACCCATCGCCTAGCATTACTACTGTCATCACAACTATATACAACCACGTACAGACACGCGTACAACAACAAAGACAGACACAAAACACATACAGACACCCATACACACTTGATACACTTGTACATACAGACACATAAGTACACAAAAAACAAAGACACACCCAAACCATTACTACTTGGTACCTCAATCAGTACAGATACACTTACCCATAAGACTAAACTATACAACCACATACCCCCTTTTGGTAAGAACGCGGATGTCCGAGAAAGCCCCTACGTCATCACCGCCATGTGCAAAAGTCATTAAGTGGTAGCATGAGTCATCGGTTTGTGGGAAGCAGGCGGGCGGCGTGAGAATAGCTTGTCTACAAAACTGCCACGTCAGCTATGTAGGGTGCAGACCCAGTGTATAAAATAGAAGGCGTCTCTTGTGAGCACAGTACCAGTTCACGGTTAAAAATAATAAATCGCAATTTTATTGCGCAAAATGTAAGCTCGATATAGTCCTATACAATAACCTATACCTATACCTATACTTTAGTCTATATCTGTATATTAAGTGAAGCGAAATAAAATTGGCTATTTATTATTTTTAAGTGTTAATTAAAATTTAACTTTTTCGCTTTCTAAACAGTGGTTTGTGTCTATGTCTCTTACAGAAAGAGTTTGTTGTGTTTGGTGAATAGTTAGGGTTAGGGGTTAGGTTAGGGTTAAATGATGTATAATTAGGGTTAGGGTTAGTAAGAAAGAGTTGTGTTGTGTTTGGTGTATATAAATGCTCCTATTTTCCTTAGGCGTTCATCATTAATTACTGTGTAGTCCAACGAATTCAAATAATTCGTCTCAGGAACCCAATCTCTCTGTTGTTTTTCAAGTTCTTCTTAGGGGTGCTGATCTATGACCGTATTCGTTGTCTAGAATAGCGCTTAGTAGTTAGGGGGACAGATGCTTTACCTCCATTAGGTTGGAAAATCTTGCCTAGTCACCAGAAATTATATTGTTCTGTAATCAAAACGAATGTTAGTGTTATTTGTATGAAACATTGAAAGTCGGTTAGAAGATGTGGTAGCTGGTGTTCATGAGTTCACTAATGGTAGGCGTGTTTTTAAGAAAGGCCGAGTTTATAACAGACAGTGGTGGTTGCTTGCAGACTTGTCGTTATTGCAGATGTGAAATGGTAAAGTGCGCTAGGAGGGACACCCTAAGAAATGCTATTTTAGGCAGACTTCGAGAAAAAAACCGTTGTATTGTTGAAAGCTGGAACAATGAAAGGGATAGTGTAGCAGACATTGTGGTATGAAAGTTGAAGCTGGGCAGCCATGGGAAATGGTTTCCGTGATGATGAATACCTAGATGATACAGAAACTATACTAGTTGGAACCATACACCGACCTTACCATAAATGTTGTTATGTCCTGTTTCAATGGACCACGTGTACAATGGAATTTGAAGTTCTTGTTGATGTGACCAGTTTGTGTTAGAAAGAAACCAAGAGTGTGGAGAGATGAGTGTTTAGTCTGTATAAGGGTTTCTGTAGCAGATACGGTGAAGTTGGAGGTTTCGGTAATGTAAAATCGAGAAAGTGGTGACATTGATAACGGGTTTTCAGCTAAAAATTCAAGACACGTATGAGATAACTACAGAAGTTATATTTTTTCCTAATTTTGGTAACACCTTTGCCTTAGTTTGGTCGACATAGTTCTTACTTTTCCATAGCTATTCTTAGACTGATTGATAGATTTTCCTAGTTTTTTATCATTTTGGATGACACGTTTATAAGTTTGATTGAAATATGTCTCTACTTGGTTCGCTTTTTTGACAAATATTCATACTTTTTTATAATAGTTAACAAAGTTTCCTATTGTTCATAAGCTTGGATGTGATATTTATAACTTTGATCAACATTTTAGTTGTGTTGGGTAATATTTTTTCCTATCTTTTTATAAGTTTGTTCGAGTTATATCTGTATTTGGCCAACGTTTTTCGATTTGTCTGACGCATTTTTTCTATTTTTTATAAGAATTGATGATAATTTTATAAGTTTTTGGTTGAGATATTTCAGTATTTGGTTGACCTTTTCCCTTTTGGTTGACAAATTTTCCTAGTTTTTATAAGTTTAGTTGAAATATTTATAAATTTGCTTGAAAGTCTCTTCCCATTTGGTAATCATATTGTCATACTTGTCATAAATTTGGCGAGGACATTTCATATTTTGGCCTTTTCCACCTTTGGTTAACTCCTAGTTTTCATACATGTGACTGTTCTGTATTTGCCATAACTTTTCCCCCGAGTTTGTTCATGTCTGGTAATGTAAGCTCTGTTTCATCAAGACAACATCATGAAAACAACCCACTAAAGAAAATCAACAAAACAAAAATCTTGATTTCAATATTTTTATCACCAAAATATGTGTGTTCACAACATATTCATCAAAACAGTTTAGTGATATATCATAAGAAAAAAATCAATGACATACATGATTAGTGAAACACCAAAAAGTTCTGGATTAGTGATCTTCATTCTTCTGGGCTCTGCTGGTTGACTATCAAAAACACTGTGTTGTCGAATATCACACATGAGATATCTGATACTTTTTTTTATCATACCAAAACCACCGGTAGCGGTGGTGACGTTTTTTTCTAATACTAATTTGATTGGGTAGCATAATCGGAGGTCCTTGCAGTACCCCTTAAGGGGCTGCCAAGCTGCTCAATTTTTTGGGTTGGATATCCTCTGCTACTATGAGTGGAGGTGTTGCCAGGGTGCTAAGGGTGTCATCCTTTCTCTTGATGTCTGGTGATGTAAGTAACGTTGTAGGTTCGAATTGTATAGATTGGTACGTATCGACAGGGATATCTTTGGAATGTTCCCATTGTAGCGGGTAAGGTATCATGAAGTACAGTGGTGGCAGTCTGGTACTTTACTTTCAACGAGGTGTTGTAAATATACATAGGCGCTGTCGTCTTGGTTCTGATGATCCATAGGCGGGGAGGGGTATTGCTGTGTTTGTAGATTGTCTTTTTTTGTTGAAAGTTGTCCACAGATATGCAAAGTATGATTTTGTACCGTGAAGGTCCGAATGTACGATAGATTTTTCCCACAGGAAGCTTGTCGCACATGAACACGGAAAGTAATCTGGTGGTCATATTGACAAGGGCATAAGACAATTCGCTTTCTTTCAACATCAAAAGTTTGGTGTATACAATGTTTCACTGTTTTATCAGATGCGACGACACGAATAAAGGGTCACACCAAGTTTTATGCTGTAGTAGCAAGCACTAAATGAACAATATTGCTTACTACACAAAAACGCTCACACCAAGTTTCACCGCTGGTAAAAGGGGCCCTTTACCCAAAAGTCCCCGCAAAACCCGTGAAAAACTTTTGGTTCGTGCTCCAAGGACGCCCTTTTATTTTATACATGGGTCTGACCCCACATAGCTGACGTGGCGTTTTGGACAAGCTATTTCACGCCGCCCCCCCTGCTTCCCCAAACCGAGATCAGCTACCTTAAGATTTGACGGCGGTGAGACGTAGGGGCTTTCTCGGACATCCGCGTCTTACCCAAAGGGGGTATGTGGTTTGTATAGTTTTGTTTTTGGGTAAGGTATCTACTATTAGTACCAGTAGTAATGTTTTGGGGGTTTTGTTTTTTTTGGGACTTTTTGGTCTGTATGTACAAGTGTATCAAGGGTTATGGGTGTCGTATGTGTTTTGTGTCTGTCTTTGTTTTGTACGCGTGTCGTACTGGTTGTATATATTGGTGACGTATAAGCGGGGGCGAGGGGGGGG
>JACEFZ010027068.1:0-14454 GCA_014155875.1 Cepaea nemoralis | reverse complement strand
TGGGGGGGGGGGGGGGGCAATTCGATGTTAAGGGGGACAATTCGAAAGTGGAAGAAATTAGCTGGATATAACAAAACGGAGAGACTTGAGACTAAAGTTAACTAAATTGGAACTTGACATAAAATCTCTTTGCAGCGACTCACTAAATTTAAATAATTACTAATAATTAAAATAATACAGAAAAATCTTTCATTACAATTATTTTGTACTTGAATTTCAGTTCTCCATTATATGTTTTGAAAATTTACTTACTGTGTTTGCGCAATAATTTCCTAGTGATTTCTTCCTAAAATCTATCGGTCCTTTGGCAAGGATCGGGTGCATTTGCTTCTCTACCCCCAGTAGTGCGCCATTTTTGAATGTTAAAAATGATGATATGTTGGGGGGGGGGGGGGCATAAGAATGTTAGAAAGGCTTAGGTGGGGCATAGCACAAACAAGGTTGGGAAACACTGCCTTAATGTCTGTGTACATAAAGGTAGAATAGAGAGAAACAGCAAGTGAACTCCATGCACCACACACAACGTGCTTAATACAATCTGTGCCATTGTTATACAATCTGTGCCATTGTTTCACAATCTGTAAAGTCGGGGGGGGGGGGGGGGAAGCAGTTTCCCACAGTCACTTAGTGTCTGAATATTTGTACTTGTATTCACTTTTGTATTTATTCAACTTGTATTGTAATGTCAGGTAAACTCTCCACTTCCGCATTCGATAAACACGGAAGTACACAACCACAACATCGTTAAAGTAATAACTTAATATTTTAAAACAGCAAAGAAATAACACTGAAACTCTGTATATTAATTTTAAACATTGAAACAAACATGAAGAAAATAATAAACTTACGAGGTGAAACCCATTCCCAAATGGGTCGAATCTCTGGGGAGAATACATAGAAACAGCCCAGGTATCGCTTGCCATTATAATCTTTGTAAAACGTGTAGTCATTGAAACAGAACTCCCACAGGCCCAGTTTGACAAATGGAGATTTAAATTCTTCGTACGATTCCACCCAGTAAGGGCTTGCAAAGGCCACCACCATGAAGACCAGGCTGGCCCCAACAAAGAACATCCCCACTAGAGCCGTCGGAGGCGCCATGTTTTCAACTGTCCCTGTCGTACAGGGCAGCAGCCATAAGCTGCCATTTTCAGCTAAACCTGCCATGGGACGTGGCTAAAATTGGCTAGAGTGTGCCGACAAGAATTGATGGCTATAAATGCTATACATGTAATAGAATTTGAAATAAATTCACGTGTGTTTGTAGTTTGTTGCATATCCTATTTACAGGACATCGCTGTCAACACCAGCACTGCTGTTGTTGATGTCTTGGCAAGTTTACGTTCAGTAGTTTGCCTTTGATTTCTGAACAACCGGCTCCCATATCAATACGTTAAAACCCAGTGCGACCCGGTCTGCTGCCAAATTGGTCGCAGCTGTGTTTCGAACGTAGGTAAGCGGAATTACGAGCCGCATCCGTAACGTCTTTGCCACGGAGACGGCGTACTTTTAGTAAAGAAATGAGAAATAAATAGACACACATAGTATTATTTGGCGCTCACAGAAGAAGAAGAAGAAGAAGAAGAAGAAGAAGAAGAAGAAGAAGAAGAAGAAGAAGAAGAAGAAGAAGAAGAGAAGAACAAGAACAAGAAGAATAACAAGAAGAAGAAGAAGAAAAGGAGGAGGAGGAGGAAATAGAAAATAATACTATGCGTGTCTATTTATGTAATCATAGTAAAGAAATGAAATAATGCGTACAGATAATATAAAACATGAAAGCTGTAGGTAGACAGAGATTCAAACCTGCCGCTTCCAAATGACGACAGCGCATGGATGAGGGAATTACATACTATCATCATTATTCCATCGTGCTCCTCTTGTACGTTGCTATGTCGAGGTGAACTGGTTAGAGATAAACAGCGGGAGAGTGTCCCTTTTATGGGCTTCATTTATGGAGATTTCCATGGATTCTGTTATTCCCTCTGTCCATCGTTCGCATAGTCGGCTTCTTCGTCTGGTTCCGTTTGGCCTGTACATCATTGCTTGTTGTGGTATACTGTCAGTTGGTAGCCTAGTTATGTGGCCGAACCACAGGTAGTTACAAACATAAATGAAATGGGTGTAAATGCGGTCGGACTGCGGAAATGTAAACGATTGGAAATGTAGTTAAGCTTTACTAATTACAATTACAAAAAAAAAAAAAAGTCATTTTTCGCTAATAATAACAAGGAACAAACCAAGACAATAGCTGTGTGTATACGGCCGGTATTGGACATTCACATCTGCGGACAGGTGGTTTACTTCAAAGCATGGTTAACTATAAAGCTTCAGGCGATCCCCCGGCAGGTGAGATAATAGTAATACCGCTGGGATGTGAAATGTTACGCCTTCACATATTATAGGCAATGAGTAATGAAGTAAATTGGGAACTTCCCTCTCTCCCCAGCTTTCCTTCCCAGAGAATTGCAAGAAAATGCCGACAATAGTTAGATATCCATTTGGTGACACAAGACGACACAATAGACAGAGAAATCGAAATCGGACGACATGAAGCAAGTTTTCTTATATATCGAATATAAAGCAAACTGAAACATCCAAATACACAAAAGGGGGGGGGGGGAAGTGTTCAAATGACAACCTTAAAAGTATGATAGCTAAAATAACCATGCCACCACACTACAGTCGGTAGAAGACATCAGCTGCAAAACTCGACCATGCATGAGCATGTCTACAATGTCTTGCCTTGAGCTGGTTGAGAACCTATGCTGCATTAGTAGATGCATGGCATAATACAAGAAGTAGGTTACCATGTTCCCGATAATGTCGTAGAGGTATGAAATGTTACCCTTCCATGTATACAAGATTATAATAATATACGATATGATGATCAGATAAACAGGAAGAATAGAAGGAAACAAGATGCAGCTATTCAAGAAGCAAATTGAAGTAGCAACTTGGGAATAGAAGCTACATGTAGACTAGCCAGAATGTGTTTTACTTTTGGGGCAGGTTATGCAGAGGTTACACTTGAAAACTTAGGGGCAACCTGATTTGGAAAGAGCAAGTGGAAAATAAAGAGATATGTACGTAAATGGGTGGCCACATTGGGACAAGGACCTTAACCTGAGCCGAGACTAGTGATCGTGCGAGGTGGTGTACCATAAGCTATCACATATGTCGGTATGGCATATGGTGGCGATGGAGTTGGTAGTGTTGATGGTAACGAGCACCCGTTCTCATTGGCAGGCGTATGAAAGTTACCAATGTTCTCAGATTACATGTGTAATAATACCACGTCACGATTCATATGTGCGTCGTGGCCACGTCCCAGAGTTCAGTGTCATAGCCACGTCACAGTGTTTAATGCAAAATCCACGTCCCAGTTTTCATTGCCATAGTCACGTCCCAGAGTTCAGTGCCACAACCACTTCCCATTGTTCAGTGCCAGTTACATCCCAGTTTCAAACTTTGCAAGAATTTCAGCTGACAATAAACGGATTATCTCCCTTGTCTAGTGACTAGACTCGTATTTTCATTATATTATGGTCATTGTTGTTATTGCTGTAAGCATTATCATAATCACCGTTATCACCATCGTGGTTATCATTATCATCATTATTATCATCATTGTTATCATCATCACCATCATCATCATACAACAAATGATTAATGTTTATTACATGAACCGTTCTTCCATTACTCTCACCCCGTTACACCTCAGAAAAGAATTTATATTAGGGTCCACCCCCCCCCCCCCCCCCCCCCGCCCAACCTTAGATTAATCATCCAGTGACTGAATTAGCCACTTGCGGATATTAATCTGAAAGGAACTGTTGTTAATAGGGATTAGACTTAATAATGGGACAGGGGAGGTTAATCAACATCCAGTGACCAACGTCAGATTTGCATCCTGACTTAGACCGGGACTTGGTTAACCAGGTTATTTATAGAATGCGACAAGAACTCACAAAACATGTCTTTAAAAAAAAAAAAAACCTTACGATTCTAGCGAAGTCTTTATCAACGGACAACAAAAACAAAGTGATTAAAATATAAACACTAATGAACAAACCCCTCTCCTTAGAGACACTTGATAATCCGCAAATATAACACCGCAAACGGATGACGGAAAGAGGAAAAAAATTAAAACGGCAACGGATAATGGATAACATTGAAAAAAAAATAAAGTGTAAAAGTGAGGAGCGGCTGGTAGAGTGGCTAGAATGCGGGTTCTCCTTCGGGAGACTGGAGTTGGAATCCGCGGTAAGGTGTGAAGTTTTTTTCTGCCGGGGGCAAAAAGAAAACTCCTCCCTTTACAGTTCACGGCGACTGCACTAGCCTGGCGGCCTTAATTCCTCAGGCTCAACCCCCCCCCCCCCCTTGCCATACACCGCTAGGTACTCTTTTTTTTTTGCATATCCTTTACAGGACATCGCTGTCAACACCAGCATCTTTCAGCTGATTGTTGTTTTCTTGGCAAGATTACGCTCAGTAGTTTGCCATTGCTTTCTGAGCGGCCGGCTCACATACCCCGTCAGTTACCGATGCGATTCGAACCATTGCTGATTCTCACCGCCATCACGTTACCGACGAGGCTAGGTACTATACTGGCAGTAAATAACTGTTTTGACAGTATTGTAAAAGGAGTTTAAGAAATATGTATAGATTAGACAATCTATTTATTTAACAAAAATAAAACAAATAATAAAAGATAAATATAAAAAGGCACTAGTAGGTGACATAATCTCTGAGCTAGGCATGTCAGTAAGTATATACATAGTCAAGTATGTAAGTATAATATAAGTAGATAGGTGGGTATCCTTTGGGGTCGTGTGTATGGTGCCGAAGAGCAGATAGATCGTCACGACCTAGAGAGAATGGTGCTGCAGGGAGTGACCTGCCGACACCCAAGTCTTAAAAGTCGAGAGAATCGACACCCAAAACTCCAAGGAAAGGCCAGACGGACACATAATCAGGCTGCCACTGGTACCATTAGTACTGAGACTCTCCGCTGATTGTTGCAGATGAGGACGGAGCACGTACGGGAATGTTCCGATAGCTGTGATGTCGGTTCTTGGCTCAATACAACACAACCCAGACAGGTAGATAGGCAGGTGTTAGGTAGGTAGGCAGATGTAAGAGGGCAGGTAGGTAGGTAGAAGTGACAGGCAAGCCGGTTAGTGGGTTGGTAGGTAAATAGGGAAGTAGCTTATGTAGTTAGGTGGGCAGTTGTTTAGGTTAATATTTATGTCTATCGGATAAACAGCCATTCAGAAATACTGACCGATATCTGTCATATACATACAGACAGACGAAAGACAAGAGAGACAATCAGAATATTTGGTTTACAGGTAGGTAAGTATTGGGTGGGTGAATTTCTGATGGCTGCAGAAATATTGTTACTGAAGAAAATGCAAAGAATACCATGGACAGACAGAAAAACCAATGACCAAGTACTACAGGAGGCAAATGAAAATCGTAAATTGATTAGAGAAATTAGACGTCAACAGTAACATTTTTTGGACATGTTATGAGAAGAAATGGATTGGAGAACTTGGTGACAGCTGGCAAGATCGAAGGGAACAGACCAAGAGGAAGACTGAGAGGAAAATACCTGGATGGCTTGGCCACATGGCATGGACGAGACAGGAACACTGAGCTGATCCACGACGCTGGTGATCCAGTGAAATGGCGAGTCATGACCGCCCGTGCTTTCCGGCATGGCACATGATTGATTGATTGATTGGTAGGTACGTACAAGCATACACAAACATAATTTAATGTAACCATTACATAGCATATATTATATATGAATGACTATAGAAAGCAATACATGCAAAGAAATGGACCAGAAAACTGTGCATTCAGTGTACACATTAAACACAAGAGGGCGTTGCTAGCCTCCCGCGCGTGATAAGCAAATAGAGACGACCTTGATCGAACTGGTTGCTGACTGACATCATTAACCCATCACGTCTTTGTCAAGATCACACTCAGTCCCGGTCAGAAATGTAAGCCCGTCTGTTCTAAACAGTGTTTACTTTAGTCTACTATAGTCTAGTTGCTACACTGAACTCAAGCAAGCCCGACAGCCCATGTCCCCAACAATTTCAACCATAAAACAAGTAATTCAACTCTGCAAGACGACTTATAATCAGCGACTAGGGACGAACGAGTTAAGTCGACGCTCGAAACTATCACGTGATGATTATATAATGTCTATTAATACATTGCTTAGTAATGCCACGGCTTAACCACGAAGCCGTGGCGCGATTGGTTGACAAACATCACCTGGATGGTATATAACCTGCAGTGTGCCAGCAGCTGGTACAGTCTTCAGGATGGCGCGGTCCCTACTGCGCCACCTACAGGACACCAAGATTAAGTAACGCTTACTTCGTTCTGGGGAGGTTTTCTAACCACCCCAGAATCCTGCCGGGTATGATCCTGTAACAGGGATTGTGCTCGGCATGGTCTGAGGGGATTCCCTGCACTTGTAGCGGCCACGCCAACGCCTCCACTCCGGGGCGCTATGTGGTGGGTGCGGGATCCCTGAGGACCCCTTTGGTCTCCGAGAGTGGGTGTGTATGTTATCAATACAACACATCTCCTTGGATATTGAATGGGTCAACAACAATCTACGATCGCCCGGCAGGATCAGTTCAACCCGTGCTGGCATGTATTTCTCAGCTGTTGGTTTTTTGGATAATATTACTCTTATTTTCTGATGTTCACAGGAACATCACTGCCATTTGTTGTGATCATCATTATCGCCATCATTATCATCGCCCATCATCATCACGTATCACCACCACAGCTACAACCACCATATTCATCCTCATCACCCTCACCGTTATTATAATTATCATCACTCGGCATCATCATTATCGTCATCATCATCTTCGTCGTTTTAAACAAAGGCGTCGCATCATTATCGTCACAACAGCTTTATAATTATTATTACTTGCAATAGTAATAAAGTAGCAAACTGTAGCAGTATTAGTAGTAGTGCAGTGATCGTAGAATTATAAATAGTAATTGTGGCAATTGTAGTAATAGCAGCAATAGTGGTAGTAGTTGTAGTAGTGGTAATAGTATTGTAAAGGTAGTAGTAGTTGTTGTTATAATAGTAGTTATTGATGTTGTACAAGTAATCGGAATAATAATAATACTAATAGTAATAATATTAATAGTAGTAGTAGTAGTAGTAGTAGTAGTAGTAGTAGTAGTAGTAGTAAAGAAGTAATCGCAATAATGATAGTAGAGTAGTAGTAGTAGTAGTAGTAGTAGTAGTAGTTGTTGTTATTGTTGTTGTTGTTGTTGTTGTTGTCGCTGTTGTGTGTAATTTGTTATTGGTATGAACACGGTCAACATTATTTGGTGTCTCCGTCATACAACTCTGGCTTGTCCGTTACTATCGAACAATTCGACAGTTTGTGTCCTGGGGATGCAGTAAGTAAACAATAAGCAAGTAAACGATTGAGCAATTAAACATTTAAGTATGTAAACAATTAATGCACCGTAAGAAAGTTAACAAGGTAAGGCAAATAAAAAAAGTAAGCAAATAAACAAGTAAGCAAACAAGTAAGTAATAATTAAGTAAGTAAATCCGTCAGTCAGTAATGTGTGGTCTTGTCCATGTGTATGAGTAGTGTATATGTGTGCTAATGTCTATGTGTGTGTGTGTTCTTTTCCATGTGTATGAGTAGTGTATATGTGTGCTAATGTCTATGTGTATGTATTTCTGTCCATGTGGTATGTGTTGCGTTATCTATGTTTGCGTATTCTACTGTGTGGACGATTGTGTGTGTGTGGGTGTGTGTGTGTGTGGGGGTGGGGGGGGGGGGTTTGCGGGGGTGTATGTGTATACATATGTATGTCAGTATGTGTGAACATGCTTATATGTAAGTGCAACTGTGTAAAGGAGTGTGTATTTTATGTGGTGTCTATATAACTATTTAGAACTCTTGTCCTTACCTCCATTGACAAAGATACATTTAACTACTCCCACCTCCTCTAAATAAGTGCCCTAGTGACCTCGTTTTGAGCCAAGCCTGAACCATAACCTGGATCTGTCGCTTGTACCACAGTTTTTGGGCACCAAATGCACATATTTGATAGTCGTTGTTTCACGTGAATCATGTAGGTACCGAATGCTGACACTTGTCATAAGATGTCTAGTTGGTCGAGTGCCAATGAGCACATATTTCTTCAGCGAGTCGCTGTCGTTATTTGCATGAAAGTTTGTATATGTATGTGTGAATATCTATGCTTGTGTGTATGTGTGCATATCTATGCTTGTGTGTATGTGTGCATATCTATGCTTGTGTGTATGTGTGCATATCTATGCTTGTGTGTATGTGTGCATATCTATGCTTGTGTGTATGTGTGCATATCAATGCGTGTGCGTAACTGCGCGTGTATATGTACTCTTTGCGTGTTTCTGTGCCTGTAAGTCTGACTGTGTATATGTTTGTGTACATCAATCTGTCTGTCTGTGTCTATATGCATGCATTATGCATATACATATCTGTGTGTACATCTGCTTATGTGTTTATGTGTGTCTGTATTCATCTGCATGTATAGTTGCGTGTATCCGTGTTTAAATATGCCTACTGTGTGCTTGTGTTCATTATTATGTATGTATGCATGTGTTTTTGCGTTTTATTATTATGATTATGTTAAGTATGTATGCGTGGATGAGTGTACAAATAACAACGATAAGAACAACCACAACAGCGACAGCAGCAACAACAACAACAACAGCTGCAAAAAAAAAAAAAACACTACAGAATAAACAATCCAAGCTGAGTCTACCGACATTGTTGTCTGTGCAACAAATCAAAATTTCATTAAATCACTTTTTATGTGAGGCAAATGTTGAGACACATTAAATCACTTGTTATGTGGGAAAATGTTGAGACCGGTTAAACAGGCTGTATGGAGTTCAAGGTCCAACAAGCTGCAGCCGGTGTAGAAGGCCAAGGTTGTATTACAACCACACTTCCCCACCCATGTAGTATCTTAGCGCTAGTCCGGAAGACAAAGAAGTTCCTCTCAGAGAAGACAAACTGGTTCCTCCATGAGAAAATTATCTGATTCCTGTACAGAAGACAAACTGGATTCTCCAACAGAAGACAAACTGGTTTCTCCAACAGAAGACAAACTGGTTTCTACAACAGAAGACAAACTGGTTTCTACAACAGAAGACAAACTGGTTTCTCCAACAGAAGACAAACTGGTTTCTCCAACAGAAGACAAACTGGTTTCTACAACAGAAGAGAAACTGGTTTCTCCAACAAAAGGCACACTGGTTTCTACAACAGAAGACAAACTGTTTTCTCCAACAGAAGACAAACTGGTTTCTACAACAGAAGACAAACTGGTTTCTAAAACAGAAGACAAACTGGTTTCTCCAACAGAAGACAAACTGGTTTCTCCAACAGAAGGCACACTGGTTTCTACAACAGAAGACAAACTGGTTTCTCCAACAGAAGACAAACTGGTTTCTACAACAGAAGACAAACTGGTTTCTACAACAGAAGACAAACTGGTTTCTCCAACAGAAGACAAACTGGTTTCTACAACAGAAGACAAACTGGTTTCTACAACAAAAGACAAACTGGTTTCTCCAACAGAAGGCACACAGGTTTCTACAACAGAAGACAAACTGGTTTCTCCAACAGAAGACAAACTGGTTTCTCCAACAGAAGACAAACTGGTTTCTCCAACAGAAGACAAACTGGTTTCTACAACAGAAGACAAACTGGTTTCTCCAACAGAAGACAAACTGGTTTCTACAACAGAAGACAAACTGGTTTCTACAACAGAAGACAACTGGTTTCTCCAACAGAAGACAAACTGGTTTTCTACAACAGAAGACAACTGGTTTCTCCAACAGAAGGCACACTGGTTTTCTACAACAGAAGACAAACTGGTTTCTCCAACAGAAGACAACTGGTTTCTCAACAGAAGACAACTGGTTTTCTACAACAGAAGACAACTGGTTTCTACAACAGAAGACTAAACTGGTTTCTACAACAGAAGACAAACTGGTTTCTCCAACAGAAGACAAACTGGTTTCTCCAACAGAAGACAAACTGGTTTCTACAACAGAAGACAAACTGGTTTCTCCAACAGAAGACAAACTGGTTTCTACAACAGAAGACAAACTGGTTTCTACAACAGAAGACAAACTGGTTTCTCCAACAGAAGACAAACTGGTTTCTACAACAGAAGACAAACTGGTTTCTCCAACAGAAGGCACACTGGTTTCTACAACAGAAGACAAACTGGTTTCTCCAACAGAAGACAAACTGGTTTCTCCAACAGAAGACAAACTGGTTTCTACAACAGAAGACAAATTGGTTTCTACAACAGAAGACAAACTGGTTTCTACAACAGAAGACAAACTGGTTTCTCCAACAGAAGACAAACTGGTTTCTACAACAGAAGACAAACTGGTTTCTACAACAGAAGACAAACTGGTTACTCCAACAGAAGGCACACTGATTTCTACAACAGAAGACAAACTGGTTTCTCCAACAGAAGACAAACTGGTTTCTCCAACAGAAGACAAACTGGTTTCTCCAACAGAAGACAAACTGGTTTCTACAACAGAAGAGAAACTGGTTTCTCCAACAGAAGACAAACTGGTTTATCCAACAGAAGACAAACTGGTTTCTACAACAGAAGACAAACTGGTTTCTCCAACAGAAGACAAACTGGTTTCTACAACAGAAGACAAACTGGTTTCTCCAACAGAAGGCACACTGGTTTCTACACACAGAAGACAAACTGGTTTTCTCCACAGAAGACAAACTGGTTTCTCCAACAGAAGACAAACTGGTTTCTACAACAGAAGACAAACTGGTTTCTACAACAGAAGACAAACTGGTTACTCCAACAGAAGGCACAATGGTTTCTCCAACAGAAGACAAACTGGTTTCTACAACAGGAGACAAACTAGTTTCTACAACAGAAGACAAACTGGTTTCTCCAACAGAAGACAAACTGGTTTCTCCAACAGAAGGCACACTGGTTTCTACAACAGAAGACGAACTGGTTTCTCCAACAGAAGACAAACTGGTTTCTACAACAGAAGACAAACTGGTTTCTACAACAGAAGACAAACTGGTTTCTACAACAGAAGACAAACTTGTTTCTCCAACAGAAGACAAACTGGTTTCTACAACAGAAGACAAACTGGTTTCTACAACAGAAGACAAACTGTTTTCTCCAACAGAAGAGAAATTGGTTTCTCCAACAGAAGACAAACAGGTTCCTCCAACAGAAGACAAACAGGTTCCTCCAACAGAAGACAAATTGGTTCCTCCAACAGAAGACTATCTTGTTTCTCCAAAAGAAGACAAACTGTTTCCTCGAAAAGAAGACAAAATGTTCCTATACAGAAGACAAACAGGTTCCTCCAACTGAAGACAAACAGGTTCCTCTACAGAAGACAATGAGGTTCTTTGAACAGAAGAAAAACTGATTTCTACAACAGAAGACAAACAGGTTCCTCTAACAGAAGACAAACATGTTCTTCCAACAGAAGGCAAACCAATTCCTACAACAGAAGACAAACAGGTTCCTCCAACAGAAGACAAAGAGGTTCCTCCAACAGAAGACAAACTGTTTCCTCCCACAGAAGATAAAATGGTTCCTCCAAGAGAAGACAAAGAGGTTCCTCCAACAGAAGACAAACTGTTTCCTCCCACAGAAGATAAACTGGTTCCTCCAAGAGAAGACAAAGAGGTTCCTCCAAGTGAAGACGAACAGATTCCTCCATCAGAAGACAAACAGGTTCCAATACAGAAAACAAACATGTTCCTCGAACAGAAGACAAACAGGTTCCTCCAACAGAAGACGAACAGATTTCTCCAACAGACGACAAAGAGGTTCCAATACAGAAAACAAGCAGGTTCCTCCAACACAGTGGTTCTCAACCTTGCACCCCTTGCTCATGCACCCCTTCACCATATGTTCAGAATGTAATCCCCCACCCCCTTTCGTATGTCCTCCTATAAATCCACCACCCCATTTTACACAGTATACGTAAAAATGGACGCTAAATTTACTAACACATACTAGAACAAGTCTAGACGTCTGCATAAAACGTGATTTGCGCGTCTACTTACTTTATAAAACGAATTTCACAAGGGCGAGAAGTACAAAACCGTAAAGTATGGAGGGAAAAACAATATCAAATAATCGGGTCTTGTATTAACGCCAACTTAAAATAATCTTAACACCCCCCCCCCCCCCCGGAAACCCTAATATGCCTCTCCCCTGGTGGAATTCCCCACCGGTTGAGAACCAATATTTCAACAGAAGACAAACAGTTTCCTCTACAGATGACAAAGAGGTTCCTTCAACAGAAGACAAACAGGTTCCTTCAACAGAAGACAAACAGGTTCCTCCAACAGAAAACAAACAGGTTCCTCTACAGATGACAAAGAAGTTCCTCCAACAGAAAACACACAGGTTCCTTCAACAAAAGACAAACAGTTTTCTCTACAGATGAGAAAGAGGTTCCTCCAACAGAAGACAAACAGGTTCCTTCAACAGAAGACAAACAGGTTCCTTCAACAGAAGACAAACAGGATCCTCCAACAGAAGTCAAATTGGTTGTTCCAACAGAAGACAAACAGGTTCCTCCAACAGAAGACAAACAGGTTCCTCCAACAGAAGACACACAGGTTCCTCCAACAGAAGACACTCGGGTTCCTTCAGCAGAAGACAAACAGGTTCCTTCAGCAGAAGACAAACAGGTTCCTCCAATAGAAGACACACGGGTTCCTCTACAGAAGACAAAAAGGTTTCTCTAACAGAAGACAAACTGTTTCCTCTAACAGAAGACAAACTGGTTTCTACAACAGAAGACAAACTGGTTTCTACAACAGAAGACAAACTGGTTTCTACAAACAGAAGACAAACTGGTTTCTCCAACAGAAGACAAACTGGTTTCTACACAGAAGACCAAACTGGTTTCTACAACAGAAGACAACAACTGGTTACTCCAACAGAAGGCACACGATTTCTACAACAGAAGACAAACTGGTTTCTCCAACAGAGACAAACTGGTTTCTCCAACGAAGACAAACTGGTTTCTCCACAGAAGACAAACTGGTTCTACAACAGAAGAGAACCTGGTTTCTCCAACAGAAGACAAACTGGTTTATCCACAGAAGACAAACTGGTTTCTACAACAGAGACAAACTGGTTTCTCCAACAGAAGACAAATGGTTTCTACAAACAAGAAGACAAACTGGTTCTCCAACAGAAGGCACACTGGTTTCTACAACAGAAGACAAATGGTTTCTCCAACAGAAGACAAACTGGTTCTCCAACAGAAGACAAACTGGTTTCTACACAGAAGACAAACTGGTTTCTACAAACAGAAGACAAACTGGTTTCTACAACAGAAGACAAACTGGTTTCTCCCAACAGAAGACAACTGGTTTCTACAACAGAAGACAAAACTGGTTTCTACAACAGAAGACAAACTGGTTACTCCAACAGAAGGCACACTGATTTCTACAACAGAAGATAAACTGGTTTCTCACAACAGAAGACAAACTGGTTTCTCCAACAGAAGACAAACTGGTTTCTCCAACAGAGACAACTGGTTTCTACAACAGAAGAGAAACTGTTTCTCCAAACAGAAGGCACAATGGTTTCTACAACAGAAGACAAACTGGTTTCTCCAACAGAAGACAAACTGGTTTCTCAAACAGGAGACAAACTAGTTTCTACAACAGAAGGACAAACTGGTTCTCCAACAGAAGACAAACTGGTTTCTCCACAGAAGGCACACTGGTTTCTACAACAGAAGACGAACTGGTTTCTCCAACAGAAGACAAACTGGTTTTCTACAACAGAAGACAAACTGGTTCTACAACAGAAGACAAACTGGTTTCTACAACAGAAGACAAACTTGTTTCTCCAACAGAAGACAAACTGGTTTCTACAACAGAAGACAAACTGGTTTCTACAACAGAAGAAAAACTGTTTTCTCCAACAGAAGAGAAATTGGGTTTTCCCAAGAAGACAACATTCCTCCCAACAAAAGAAAAGGGTTTCCTCCAACAGAAGAAAAATTGGTTCCCCAACAGAGACTATCTTTTTCTCAAAAGAAGAAAAACTTTTTTCCTCGAAAAAAGAAGACAAAATGTTCTATACAGAAGACAAACAGGTTCCTCCCTGAAGAAAACAGGTTCCTCTACAAAAGAAATGAGGTTCTTGAACAGAAAAAAAATGATTTCTACAACAGAAGACAAACAGGTTCCTCTAACAGAAGAAAAAACATGTTTTCCAACAAAAGGAAAAAAATTTCCCTACAAAAAAGACAAACAGGTTCCTCCAACAGAGACAAAGAGGTTCCTCCAACAGAAGAAAAACTGTTTCCTCAAAGAAGATAAAGGGTTTCCCCCAAGAGAAGACAAAAGGTCT